>JAPFFP010000002.1:19273025-19292700 GCA_026153255.1 Solanum medicagineum | reverse complement strand
TCCCAACCAATAAAAATAATCCAAGTAATAAACTATACAACTAATACAATTAATTAATTATAATTAGTTCCAATACTTATTTTTTTCAGAATTCATAAGTAAAATCATAGCTCCTCACTTTACAATAACTCTGTTTAAGATCTATACTAAGCTAAATTAGCAAATGGATATTCATCCAAATTACCTCACCAAAATAGAGGTAAATCTTGTTTATGTTTTAATTTTTTCAAACTTTACTAGCAATAAAATTATATCGAATATATCATCATCGTATATTCTTGTATATTTTTGAGAAATTCTTCATTTTGTAATACAATGATCTGATGAGATTTGCGGATTAATATGCCACACATGCCAATGAAAAGAATAATTTTAATATGCATTCTTTTATACAAAATGAAAGCTTTGTGCGTAGAGAACTTTAATATCAATTGTTAGCTTGGTGAAATTTAATGATAGAAATATATATATTCATAAATTTTTATCATAAGTGGTGAACTAAAATATTAAAATACTTGATGAAAAACTCTAGATCTATTATTGATAATTTTATGTATACTATTTCTATATAGATGGTTATTATTTGGTAAATAATATATTACCTTCATTTGTATATTTTCTTTTTACCCCTTTTTTTATTTTTTATTTTTTGGACAACTTTTTTATTTTAATTATTCACATAACATGTTTAAAATTGCTAGTTACGATACATTCTAGTATTCTATATGTCTTTAGTTAAAGACCACAAAAGTAAAAGAATCTTTGTTATTTTACTAAAGTCTTTATCAAGTCAAAATTACAAAAATAAATTAAAACACAGAAAATTGTTTTATAGAGGGCCAATTTTACAAACACTTGTTATTATAAAGATGAATGTCGTTCCGTCAGATAGGAACAAATTTGAGAAATACTGAGAAATATCAGATAGAGTATTAAAACAGAAAGATCCATTAGATAATGAACTATTGATTTAAAGCCATCTCTGATGATTATTTAACCATTCAAAGTATTTTCTTGTGTATTCTTGATAAACAGTGTCTATATATAGATATAGGAGGATATGATTGTTGTTATTAGTGAAAAATTGTTAATAGAGAGATACCATATAACATAAAATCAATTTTGAGAAAAAAAATTGAATTTATAATAAAGTGTAGCTATATAAGGATGTTATTATGGAAAAGAAAATGATAGCAATAATAAGTCCTAGTAGGGGTGTGCATCGGTTGGTTCAGTTCGCTTTGGTTTTACACATTATCGGTTCGATTTATCGATTTTTCGTTTTTAAATATACAAAACCAAAAATAAATCAATAAAATAATTTTTATCGATTTATTGGTTTTAAGTCCTTAACAATTTGATTTTCGATTTACCAAATAAGAATAAATTTTCATGAGAATTTGCATTAATAAAAGCAAATGTAGTATGAAGACTACATTTACTAACTTGCAAAACCCATTATTAGTTAATTACAAACTAAAATACTAAAGTGGGTAACTAGTCTAAAGATTAAAATAGGTAAAGTAGCGTTATTATGTCCTATTACTATTAAATTACTAATATTTAATATTTACGAAGAGGTAAAATAGTAAATTTATATAATATTATTGGGTTTTGGGTTTATCCAATAACCCAATAGTAAAAAACGATATCGAATCGATAACCCAATAATTTTTTTTCAAAAATCATTAAAAACCTGACAACCTAATAATCGAAGAATAATAAACTAATAATATTTTTATTAATTTAGTTTATCGATACATTCGATTTTTGCACACTCCTGGCATTTAGGAATTAGATGATTTTATAGAAGTACAAGTTACTCTTCATGATTATGTTGAAAATCATTGCCAATTATGCATAAATTCTTAATCTTTGCTTTTAAATTACTACTCCATTCCATTACTTTATATCTTCCTCCTGCTATTTATAATTCACATAGCTAATTTCTAAGTTGTAATTAATTTCCCACAACAACAACATATTTACGTAACAAATTATGTTTTCATCCAATTACTCTGTTTCTCCAAATTCCCAAAGTTATTTCATTACTAATGCAAATACAACCAAAACACAAACATCATTAAGTTCAAGCTACTGGATTTCATACACAGAGACACAATTTCCAGGGTGGCCAGATTGTGAAATTACTAAAGGGGCCTGTTTTTTTCCTGTCTGTTTGATTTTCTTGATGGCATTTATGTCTGAATTCTGTTCTATGTACACTTTTAGTGATAAGAAAGAACAGAGAGGCCTTAAAGTGTTGTTTCAAGAATCTACATTTCATGGAATTAGAATGTTTTTGAATTATTTGGTTTTTATCTTTATTGTTACTACAGATTTCAGGTTTCTTCTGGTGGCTGTTGCTGGTCATGCAGCAGGAAGATTTGTTTGTAAGTTGTACCAATTTCATAAAGCTCAAGAAATGAGCACAGAATTACCATCTGATTTGGTAACCAAAGTGTGACTAATCAGAAGCGGAGCCAGGATTTTCGTTAAGAAAATTTAACATCTATCATATATATATCAAAATTAGTAATAATATATAATATGTAATTCAAGAAAGTTCAGATGAATTCCTTGATCACTTGGGCAATAAATTTGTGGAGTTTATAAGTTAACATGTATACTATTTTATATACTTTATTTCTCCATAAGAATCCACATATACTACATCTGTTTTGGTTTATATTATGTGATGCTGTAATTGTTTGTTCATATTTTGAGTGTGATGTGAGAAAATAATCATTTTTATTGAAAACTATTCAAAGTGCTATAAATACTTAATCTTGAGATAAGTTATTAATAATTTTATCTCATTTGAATATGGAGTAAACTTATTTTGAAATTAATCTTGAGATTAGTTATCTCTTATTTCTCCTAACAGACGAGCCCCATCCCTTGGCACCGCAATTCCCTAGTACCTAGTCCCCACCCCTCCTATCATGGTAGTATTTTACTAGATTACGTAGATATGTTTTTAGGATTATATTAATATGAGAAAAATTAAATATAATTTTTTTCTAAGGGTACCAAAGAAAAACATACTTGTTTCCATTTAGACCATATCGTTGTATATTGCTTTTAGTGGCTCTATTTGTTTTTTATACGACGAACGCCATGAGTCATTCAAACCTTGTATATAGTTTGAAAATTATTAGGACGTTATTCATTTGAAAATTCGTGTTCTCAGGCAGGTACGTCAATCTGTTATCGTTTATTTGAGTAATCAAAAGAAATAAAATAATGACGACGAAGCAGATAGCTGAAGCAGCTTAACTGTCGCTTCAGAATGTACATTCACATAGGGATGGCAAAATTAAATTCGACCTGCTCAACTTATTCAATCCATTGAAATTTGGGTGGGTTAATAACTTGTCAACTTATTAACTCAATCCATTTTAATCTAACTCATTTTGATCCGTTTAAAATTGGGTTGATATGCGACTCGAATTGACTCGAGAGAGATTTTATCAAAAAAAATTTGAAACACTTTTTTAAAATTTGATATGTTTTATATAGTCAAAATAAAAAATATAAATTAATTAAGTGTTAAATATTTTTTAAAAAAACAAATAAATTAAGTAATACTTAGTAAAAGTTGGATCAAATTGGATCTTGACTTGCTCTTCAACCCATTTTAATCCAAGCAAATTCAAATTAATTTATTATAATCTCCTCAAATTTAACTCAACCTCTCGGATCACCACCCGAGCGCACATACATCATCTTCAATTATATGACCAAAAGTAACTAGAGCAGAAATGTAATTAGGACAAAGTTGCTCAATTTCCAACTAAATGGGGTCTAATTTGTACTCCCTCCGTTTTATGTTTATCTATCCACCCGTGACTTGACATATTACTCGAAAAATATTATTTCTTCTATCTCATTTTTTTATTTGTTTTAAAAAAAATATTACTTTACTTTAATTAAAAATATTTTATCTTCAAAATCCTCATTTTATTCTTAATGAAATAATTCTCCACCACACAAATATCTAAGAATAATTTTAAACTATAAGTTTTAAAAGTCTTTCTTTTTTTCTTAAACTCCATACGAAATCAAAAGGTATCACCTAAAATGAGACGAAAGGAATATTATTTTAAATTATAATAATATCTAACTCAATAATTAATACTCCTTTTGTCTCATTTTATGTAACACCTTTTTCTTTTTGATTTATCCCAAAAAGAATGTTACTCTACTCTAATCAAAAATAATTTACCTTTAAAATTATATTTTTACCGTTAACGAAATGATTCTCAACTACACAAATATTTAATAATAATTTTAGATCACAAATTTTAAAAAAATTTCCTTTTATTAAATATTATGTCAAATACATAAAATAAGGCAAAAAGGAGTATATAATATAAAATTGAACGAATTAAAATGAGTATGATATTTTCAGATTTTAAAAACAGGAAACCTTGGAGGAAGAAAAGTCTTGGTTACAGTTTGAACATTCCACGAAGCATTTTATTGTTCACATTTATCCATAAGTGACCGCTCTTTAGTGCTTCACACATACTCTTATTTTAATCATAATCCAGAAAACAACAGCTAAGCTTTTTCTTTTTACTAAAATCAACAACATTGCAGCCAAACTGCCAGCAAATATAGCTGCTTCTTTTATTTTCATACTACTAATAATTCCATTTATATTTTTTTGGGCTTTTGACCAATTTGAAGTAATGCCAAAATACCTTATTATAAAAAGAAAATTTTTCTTATAAAAGGAAGTACTCCATTCATAGTATCTTAAGTGTCAAGTATATTTAAAATAACCATTTTAAATTAGTAATCAATTTAAATAATTAATAAAATAATTAGTTATTTTTTAACTCTATTCTTGGTAATTAAATTATTTAAATATGAAAATTTTTATTATTATAATTTTTGAAAAAGTGTCAGCCATTTAGTACTATTATATTAGTCAAATTATTTCTACTATGACATTTTTCTTAAACATAATGTCAAACTTTATTTTGACAATTAAAATGGATCAAAGAAAATATACAAAGATCATTTAATAAGTTATCAGAGTTATAAATGTATTTAAAATATAGAGATTAATTATAAATAAATTTATATATTATTTTTATAGATTAATTTATGTATTATTTTTATGTGAGATTTATTCAAAATATAGATTAATTTATATATTATTTTTGTGTGAGATTTATTATTTATATATATGTACACACACTACTCTCTTTGCTCATTTTTGCTTATCATTATGTCATTTTTTGATTTAAATTTGACTAAACTTCAAAGCTAAGTTGATATAGCTAAATTTAATATTTAAAATCTAAAATTAGATTATAAAAAACTACACAAAACATATTACAAGATGCAATCCTTCTTATATTGATATTGATTAAAAAAATATTTTAAAATATTAATCAATGTTCATCTAATTGGACCTAAATAAATGAAATAATAACAAATAAAAACGAACGAACAAAATATTAGTTATTTCATCTTTTAGCAAGCACAAAACAATACCTAATTTTCTTATAATCTATACCTACACTACTATGTAGACTTCTAAATTATCAATCAAATATCTCATTGATTTTATACATAACTTATTATTCTATTTATCTACCATTTCTCTACCAAATATCATAGAAATTACACAAAAACTAATTCGTAAATAACTTTCGTATCGAACCAAACAACCCCCTATAAGTCAAATTCAAAATCTTTTGATGGAGTTAATTGTCATTGTACCACAATTTTGGTGGTGCCAGTGTACCTGATGCAAATGCTGAGATATGAAAGTAGATCTCTAGGGCATGTTTGGGTCCCTAATATCTTTGACCATGACACTACAGACACTCATTAAAGCAACAATAAAGAGGAAATGGATATAGCGTATGAAGAAAAAAAACTCATATAGAGCACCTTTTTTTCTTTCATAAGGAACTAAAGTGATTCAATACACTTTCACAACATTCAATGTAGAGCTACACATTTCCCCATTTACTCACCACTCTTTGCTGCTTACACTCTTTTGCCTTTTGACAAGAGGACTTGCTAATGACAAAGACACCTCATTGGAAAAAAAAGGGATTGCTAATAAATAATTTGAAGTACTCAAAAGCCTTAACAGCGGCGGTAAAATTTGAGAAGGGAAATTTGAAAAGAATATCGTATACACAAACCTTACTATTACCTCGAGCCTGTTCCCTGAATAAACTAAATATAGAATAAAATAGAGGAAGGTAAATAAGACCAAAAAAAGGCTAAATGGTATTAATTATTGAAAGATTGCCATTACATTTGCTGATAAACCAGTAGAGAAAAGGAGTCTGTATTTTCCAGTATTTCACCCAAAACACAACACAGTCAACTTTCTCCCCATTTCTTGATTGACTAAAACAAGTTTATTACTGTCATTATACTATAATCTAATCTTAAACCAAACAAAACAGAACCTAAAAATCTACTAACCCCCATTTTTTCTTTTTCTTGAAACTAGAGCCTTGTCTGCTCCTCTACCCCTAAATTCTTCTTCTGCTGCTGACCTTGAAGACTATGAAAACAAATTTTATCTTCACTCCTATTACTAACCCCAAAACCCATTCCTTTTGCAGCTAAACAATCTTCTTCCCAAAAACTAAAAGACATGTTTTTCCTTCTCTTATGGGTCAGTAAGTCCATTCCTGAGGAAGCTGGAGTTCTTGAGACAATGCCACTGGTTGCTGACTTCTCAAATTCCACCATTGTTGATCTCCCACATTGTTATTATTACTCCGGTACTTCAAAACACCATCTAAATAAAAAAGGAATTTAAATCAGGAATACTCAAAAACGCATCTGCAAGACAAAAAAAAAAAAAGAAACAGATACTAGTTTTGTTTACCATTATTACATCTGGGTTGAACCTGAGCCTGCAAATTCAGATTTAGGGCCTGGACCACCCTGTCTGGCAAAAGAACTGTCGAACAACCTGGTAAATTGACAAACGAAAATGGGCAACATCATAAGCACCACAGAAGATAATGATAACACAGCCAAAACAAATTAGTATACAGTAGGAGATTTTTGTGTGAGAAATAAGAGATACAATTTGAATCTTTCTTTACAGTTCATGTCCACTAAAAAACAGAGGTGCAAAAGTCCAAAATTCCAGTCTAACATTCTCACTTATCAGTTTCAAGAAAGCAAAAATTAAAGAAGTATAACGTAAAAGAAGCATGACCCACCGTTAAAATCACGGCAAACATGCAAAAATGGACAAATAATATGCATGATTTTGTTCAAACAAAATTGAATTTTAAGTTCAGAAAACAGGGGAAAAGAAAGGGTACCTGGCTTCTTGCGAGTTTCAGCTTGAGTTCCAGCTCTTCTGGGAATGAAGACTCCAGTACCAGCACATTCTCGTTTGGGTCCAGGATTTCCTAAGACGACAGCGCGCATGCCGGAGCCATGATGAGGCTTAGACGGCGCCGGTGGCTGTTTCTGCTGACGGTGAGGCTGTTCAAGAGTAGGCCAAGCAGACATTGCCATATTCGAAGGCCTATCACCTCTATTTCTGTCTCTCACCTGAGTAAACTGCTGGTGATTCTGGTTCAACTGGTACTGCCAAAATCCATCTTTTTCCTGACCCAAAACTCCTTGCCGTTGCTTCATTAACTGTTGATGCTTCAAACGCTGAAACTGCATTTCCACAGACTGTAAAATCAATAAATTTGGAAGAACAAAAAAAGGGGAACTCTTTAGCCTTGTATAGAATTGAAGCTTACTTGAAGCATTTGAAACTGCTGGTAAGAGAGCGGTGGCTGATTAGAGTAGAACGAACCAAGATTTGGTTTAGACATTTTTGGGTCTACATAGACTGGACTTGTCTTCCTGGGTGGAGCCCAAATACCAACCTCTTCCTCCATCTTCATTCTTGCAACCTCTCCAACAGCAGCATAAAGCAAATCTACAGTCCCCTTTCTGCTCAGCACTTCCGTTGGGGAAGAAGCCAGAAAAGGGCTGTTTGGGCTTTCACTGTTTGAGCCCTGTTTAGACCCAAGCACACCACATAAAGTAGACTGAGGCGAACTTGACAAACCATGAACCTACAGAAAACCAAAAACCCCCAAAACCAAAATTAATCAAAGAAAAAAGAAACTAGCAGACAAAATAAAATGAATAACAAATAAAAGTAAAATACCTTCTTGTTTTCAAGAGTAGAGTGAGCCATTTGTCGAGTTAACTCAGTGAGATAATCCTCCTCATCACTCTCCGTCTCCGTCGAGCCAACAACCGACTCCACCGGCGAACTCAGATCCGATTGAGGACCAAACATGTTAAACCCATACGAAAACTCGTTCTGAAAATCACACCCAAAGTACCTCTTTCTCTCATTTCCCCCTCCTTTACTGCTACTCTTAAAGCCCATAAAAACGTCATCGTCGGTGAGAAACTCCGGCGGTAGCCAGAAATCACACTCCTTCGAATCTTCCCCCATCTCCAAAATCACAAAAAAAGAGCTTCAAAAATGAAACCTCACAGCTTTGAAGTACAGTTTTAATGGTGGGAAGAAGAAAGTGGAGGAGAGAGCAGTGGAGACAGTTGATATTTATATAAATTCAAAATAAATTAGTAAAGAGACAGATAATGTATGGGGTTTTAAATTTAAAAAAAAAAATCCTAGGTGTTTTTTAATTTTTAATGTTTTATTTCTCACTTGCTTTGTCGGCGATTTAATTACACGCGATTGCCAGGTCAGATGAGAGAGATAAAATGCGCCGATTTGGGACCGGCTACATGAAGCACGTCTGCCACGTGAGAGTAGTGGTGGGACCCACGTAATGGGAAGTGTGGCGAACTAGTACGGTTTTTTTTTCCTTTTTATTTTAAGGAATATTATATATTTTCCTGAAAATATTATGGAACTACTAATTAAATTAATTGAGATGTTTAATGAATGTTTAGTTGAGTTAATGATCAAAAATTATTGTAACGTGTTGGCGCCTTTGTGATTTGTCTATACGGGTGGCAGCACACAGATTGTCGTCATCCACTACTCCTTGTTGTACTTCGTGCATGCATGAATTTATATTTAATTGTTTTTACTCTTAAAATATTTTTATTCAATTTCATACAATCTTTTATCATTTTCGGATTTAATTTATCAATTTGTTGGGAAGGTGATTCATCCTTAGACCATTCTCCCTCTAAACTCCTAATTTGTGTTTTGTTTTATTTATCAAAATTTAAATTATGAAAGATTAAAATGAAGTTAAAAAATTAAAAATTTGGGAGTAGAGGTAGATCGAAGAACATTAGGAGAAATTGATTAGACAAAACATGACGAAATTTTATCTCATCAGGATTATGATCTTAGATAAAAACGAGTGAAGGTCGTATATTAGAATAGAAAACTAATAGGCTAGTAGGAGTAGATTGATTTATGATCTTACGATATAATAGATTAGTGGAAGTAGTGTTGTCTTTATATCACATGTTGACACTATTGGTCTTATATTTGTTATTTTTATCGTATTTATATATTATTATTTATTTTTCATTATTAGTAATTTTTTTTTTTTTGGCCTTTCTATTCTTTTCTTTTCAATATCTAGTAACTGTTGCTTATGAAGATTTTTTTAGATGAAACTTTTTTGAAAATAATATTATTACCTTTACGAGATAAATAGTAATAAAATATTCGCATAATTTTATCACGAATATATTGTTGTTGCCGTTAAAAAATTTAATTTGGAAAGAGTATTTTCAAGTAGGAAGAAATAGGAGACAGGGTCAGAGTGCATATGTCTAAAGCCTGTAAGTTAGTGAGCTCATAAGAAGATCTGCCTGCACACAAATCTCTTGATTTTACAGGGAGACAAGGAATATCATAAATTCCCAATCTTTATTTTTAAATTTTTTAAGTTAAAATACTAAATAATTAAAAAGTATAAATTAAACTTATAATTTTGACTTATAAACTAAAAGCTAAAATCAATTCAACAGGATATAAATATAATAATGGCGTCACATAGTAATCAGAATGTTCATTTAAATTCTTTTTGATGAAAAATTATATTATTTATATATAATAAAAATAATTTTTTATATATATAATAAAATAAATATTGAACTCTCATAGATTGATTCGTTCTTCTACTTCTTAACATTTTCAAATCCTTAAAAAAAATAAAAATCTGAGTTTGTTACTTTGTGATTATGTGCAAAATCTATAAAGGCAAGAAAAATGCGTTTGTACAAAATGTTTATAACTTAATTATAATTGATTTGACTCCATACGTAAGGATTATTATTTTAAATATTATTTTTTAAAAAGAATAAAATAAAAATAAGTTATAAATTTTTGAGATAGTAATAATTATTATGTAATTATGTCTGAAACTTTAACTCTATCTTTGCCAGACCAGAATTAACTGAGGTTTGTAATGTTCTAGGAATAGTATTTACCAACTGAAGTCGGTCAAATTATCTCTAAATAAAATATAAATTTTCTGTAAATCAATTCAACGTGATCGATACTAAATTCTGGATACAAGTCTTTTAATTTTACTATAGTACTTTAATGCAACTCTACACTTCGCAATTCAAATTTAATTGGGACTCCACGAACTTTAAACATCGGTGGAGAAAAACAAACATACAACTCAATGCAATATGGTAAATTATACCTTGCATCTGACCCATCATAAATATAAAAAAAGTTTAATGTAGTGAATATCATATTAAAAATAAAACAAAAATCAAATAGGAAATTCATTGTTAATTTATTGTTTAAAGCCCTGCAGCTATAGCTGACGAAATTAGCATGAAAGAACCAAAATTTTATGGTGTATTATAATTCATATTGAAGTGATCAGACTATAGTAACAAACCTCACCGAACACCTTTCGTCAAAAATTTTTATTTTTATATATAAAAATATATATAAATTAATTTTTCATATATATAGCCACAAAAAAGTGATATGAACCATGAACAATCAGGTGAAGATATTTGTTACATTGGTCTAAGTTCTAACAATAATCAATTGAAAATATTTTCAAAAATTATACTGTACATCATTTCACTATATATTTTGTATAATCCCATTTTTACCTGTGTTTAAATAGATCACACATAATTGCATGAACAGTGAAAGTAAATGAGCATATAAATTTAGTATAAAAAAAAACAAATACACATACAATGTATCTCCAGCTCAATATATTTCAAAAATCATACACCACAATCAATTTGTATTCCAAAAGTCAAAATATATCTATAAGCTAAAATATATTTTTGCGAGTCAAAATTATATTTAAAAGTAGTTGAGGAAACATTCAACATATTATTTATATTAAAAAAAAATAGAAAAGAACAGGCTATATTTGAAACACATTGTTCTTAATAAATCAAAATATATCTCAATCTCTTTGTATTCCGTAACACTAATATATAAACATTTGAAAGGATTCAACTTCTTATGTTTACATTTGTATTCAAAATTAAACGAGTGTACAAATTCTGTATCGAAAAGATACAACAATAATATATAACATAAAATGCATCTCCGACTCATTGTATTTTAAAAAAATTATGTATCACAATTAATTTGTATTAAAAAATCATTAATATATCCATAAGCTAAAATGTATTTTTTTTAATTTAAATTTATATGTAGAAAAAGTTGAGGAAGCAAATCCTATATCAACAAAGATTTAAACAAAACAAGCATACAAAATTTAACTTAAAATTAAAATATATCCAGAATTAAACTTTCAATTGACGATTTCACAACATATTATTTTTGAATAAAACATTCAAACTTTTTAGGTAAAAACAATTTGAATACAAAATTAAAATGATTTAAATAAATACTTGATTGATTTTTACACGAATCCAAATTTTAAATATCAATCTCTTCTTTTTTTCAACTACCAATAAATAAATCTTGAAAATTTTGGCAAACAAGCTAAAGGCTTTTTTCTAATTTTAATTTATTTGATATTAATTGACTTGACATAAATCACATAATAGTTTCCCAACAAATAAAAAATTTATAACTAAATTACTCTTTTCACTATTAATGCTACTATAAATCAATTCAGAATAATATATTCTTATAAAAAATATGAAAACAATAATTTTAGAAAAAGGGAGTACTTTTCTCACCACACAAATATAAAAGGGAAATTAAATTTGTACATCTTTAAATTAAATTATTTATATTTATATATTTTTTTATATTTTATATTCCTATACTATTAAAATTTTGCCCCCCTAATAGTAAAATTCACATGCTAACATCGTACTGACGTCATTCCTGCTTGTATGTTATACTAATATGGTATACATATACCAATAGGATATCACAAATGATTAAGTTCAATCTTATATAATATCAATATGGTATAAATATACCGACATAATATAAATATGCCGACAGAGTATATAACAAATAGATTTTCTACTAATTTAGTGTTTAATAATTTTTATTTGTTTCTTAAAAAAAATTTATATATCAATTCGGGTATCAATATACCGCCAGAATATCATAAAAGATTGAGTTCATTTTATATGATACCGCTATAGTATATATACCAGTAGAGTATATTTCATAATATTTATGCTAACATCAGCAGCATGCAAAATAAAAAAATAAATAAAATACAAAAATAAATAATAAATAATAAATCTATTAAAAATAATTAATTTTAATTGAATTTTATTAAAAATAAATAATTTCAAATTAGATTTATCTCACGTACGTTTTTCAATATAAAATTATGGAGTAGGCAATTTTTGAATAGTTGAGGTTCCTTCTCCAAGTGGGCAAAGGATCTGAACTTTTGACGATATGCCTACGTGGCAGTAATTTGGAAGTTGAGTGGCCGAGCCGTTAGGGTTAGTAGCCGTCTTTAACTGCTACGTATACGGCCAAGTCGTTTTCATAAGGAGCCGCAGCCGCCGACTATTTCCCGCCTTTTATTTTTAGTGCACGCAAACTTCCCGCTTTTATGGGTGCAAAAAGAATTATATCAATATAAAATTAATGTATTTATTTATATCTGTTTGTATATATCTCAATCATGTTTAATTAGCATACATCTTTAGTTCATTAAATCGCTTAATAAGTTTGATATAGCAATTATTTTCGTGCACTATCACCGTCATCATCTAATCAAAATAATATAAGGATAAAATTATATTTTGATTTTATAAATTGAATAAATATTATTTAATATTTTAAAATAGTATAGTTGACAAGTAAAGTTGAGCTGAGGGTTCTAGGAAATAGCCTCTCTAATCCTTTGAGGTAGCGGTAAGGTCTGCGTACAATCTATTCTCCCTAGATCCTACTTGTGGGATTTCACTGGGTATGTTGTTGTTGTTGTTGTAGTATAGTTGACAAGTAAAGATGAACTGAGAGATGTAATAATTGTCATTATTTTAGAGTAAAAAACAGATGACATTTAAGACAATTTCCTATGATGCCATTAGGTTACAAAACAAATATTCCCTGCTTTATTATCAACTATATAGATAGCTATTATATATGTTCTACAAAACAAAGTGGGACGGCCTGTTTGCCAACTACTTTTCTTTCATTTCCATCTGTTTTAAAGTGAAAAAAGATAGACAACAAATTATTAGAAAATGACTTTCCATGTTCCTTTTGCCCTAGCCTAATTCCTCAAAATATATTACTCAGTGCTCGTTTAAATCATTTGATTAAAAATAGTTAAATGGAATAACATTTTTAGATGTTAAAATTAATTTTATGACAAGTGATTATGTGTTAAAATAAAAATATTGAAACTAATAATCAATAAATATTTTCATTCGTTTCAATTTATGTGATATTGTTTGATTAGACATAAAATGATTTTTAAAATTTGTGATTTAAAATAAATCTATTATTTAAACTAAATCAGCTATAAATTATTCCATGAAAATAGAAGAGAAATTTTGAAATTAACTTGTTTCTAATAATATAAAGGTGACATTTTTTATGGTTAATTTAAAAAGAAAGTGTGTGATGTAAATTGAAACAGATAAATTAATATATTGATTTAACCGTAAAATAATGAGTGACTGATTTTGAGTTTTGATATTAGAAGAAGGTGATGAAATTATAAGCTTGACAAATTTGTTTTCTCCTATCACGCGAATGAAACAACTTTTGGTATTCATATTCAATGTTCTTTTGGCGCCGAAAGGTTTTTCTTCAATTTTCAACCGTAAATGTCATTTTCATAACTCTATTTGAAATTAACGGTCACAGATTTCCCTCCAAAAGTATACCAACTGTCATGGCCTACTCTTTGCTCATTTGTGGGCCTTTTTTAGTTTTCACTTCAATTCAAACTATAGGCCCTGCCCGGACCGGCCCAATCCTTCCATTTCAAGAAAATTATTAAAATATTTTACTTTGACCATCATTATACCCTTGGCATTTTTGATTGGGTTGTGAAAAATGGAATAGGTGGGGTGGGTGTTTGAACATGTTTATGAAATAATTTTTTCTTTTGAAATGAAAAATAATATTCGGAAATTGAGATTGTGATCGGCTGTAAATATAAGTTGGAGTTGTATTTTCATTTTTTGGTAGTGAGCACACTTTTTTTTTAAAAAAAAAAAATGTATTCCTAGTTTTTGAAAATTTTGGAGTTTCAGCTATAAGTTAAATTTCTTTATTTTATACTATACCTAAATATATTTTATCGAGGTACAATTCCAAAAAAGAAGTGAAAAGAGTTCATGGCCAAACACCTAAGTGAATTGAAATTCTCTATTCATGGATACTTTTATGAATTAAAATTTATTTTATATCTATATGATGTAAGAATTTTATATACCATTAAAGTCATCTTTACTTATAGCAGGTAAATTTTTTTTAAAAAAAAAAATTCACATTTTAAGATATCCTTTTGAGTAATTTTTAAGGAGACATATGACCATTTACTCCTTAGATATTATTACTCTTTCTTTCTTTAGTCACATCAAACCTTGAAACAAGTCTTATCATTCCATGTCTTTTAAGTTTTAACAAGAAAAAAATAGTACATTTTGACTTAGTCAGCTTGTGAAAATTGGACTTGAGTTGAAGTTGAATCACATCCAAAGTGAGGGCCCTAACCTAAAATTCACTCTTATTCATCTAGGGGACTATGTTGTTCGACTTCTTAAAAATATTATTGTATTTGTATCGAATTCTTTAAAAATATATTATTTTTGAAATATTTAACACGAACGCATGTCAAAATTAGCAATGTGTAGAAGGCTATATACTGAGTAGTAGATACTTGTTTGGCTGTGCTTTTATTAAAGACAGACATAGAGCCCATGAGAATTCTCTGTTACAATTGTGTTTTTGTGGCCAAACACTTTACTGTCATTTCTTGCTTTTTCGGTCCACTTTGCTTCTTATATATTTGTTGGCATTAGTTTTGGGTACGACACAAATCTGTTACACAGTTCAAAACTTAGGTAAAATAAGTAATATAAAGCTCACATAGTCAAAGTTATGCTACCATGAAAATGACTTTCCGTAACTAGGAAAAACAAGTTTCAAAAGTAACATTTCAAGTTTTTCGTTTCTCAAAAACACCAATGCCACGCCCACCCCTCTTCGTAGAGCCCTCATTGTCTAGATTATATATAAATATTTTTTAAATAATATAAGAAAAACTACTTTCATTGTAAAAAAATATTTTTTTCAAACGCACTTTTAAAGTTGATTTATCGTTTTTCTAGTTTTTTAGTTTGATATGAGACTTCGAGTTTGAATTTGAGGATAAACACTTGATAGGAAATGCCTTTCCTTTTAATAAGTTCATCAATAATAAATTTAAATTAGTTGAGTCAATTAATTCCAAAGATCAATTATCAAGTGATAAATAAGGAATAGATTGGTTTGAAGCTTATGGTAGTACATCCTCCGACGAAATAATATCATGATAATTAGGATTTTTCCATTTTTAATCAAAGATTTTAAATTTAAATTTTTAAGAATGAAAAAAATTCTGATTGAAATGTCATCTTTAAAATAATCACTACGATATATATATATTCGAAATTATTAAATTCTAGTATAAATAGCTCACTCATCGAATTAAAAAAAAGGGAGAGATAAGAACTATAGAGACCCTAATGAAGTGGCAAACAAACAAAAGGGGATTATGTCCATGTTTAACGCAAGGATAGAGTGATAAAGGTCTCAAATCATTATTATATTGGGGCATTTGGTGGAAAAGCAAAGAAAATAAAATAGTATTAAAACATATGGGCCAATATATTCACAAATCATATAATGCATGTTCAAGATTTATGATCAAAGCCTTGATGGTGGGAAAAATTGAGTGGAATCCAGTTTTTATGTCCACTCTGATATGAGATATTTTTCTTTCTTTACTCCTTTATGTTTCTACATTTTACAAAGAAGAAAGAAATTTCTGACTTCTCTCATCGCAATTTACATGTGTAACGATATAATTTGTTAGTGATATTTATCATTTTGTGCTTAACGTTTTTAAAATGAGTCATTAGTAGGTAAAATTTGTTTATTTATGTACTCAATATTTCTTTTGTGTTTTTGTCAATGCGAGACTTCTATCTTTAAGATGCGTTGTGAAATACACCCTCTCTGTAGATGCAGCGTCCTCGCTAAGGTTCGTCCCATCGTATTAGATTCGTCGAAACTCAGAAGTGAGGTTTGCCCCACCTCATCCTGATTCACCTAAATTCAATTGAATTCTGATCCACATCAATAAGTCTTACACAAGAGTAGCTCTGATACCATCTGTAACAGTTCAATCCAGCCCACTAGTGATATTGTCTTTTTTGTGCATAGACCCGTACAGCTTTAAAACACATCGCTAGTAAGTCAAACCTGTTTACATATATACCCAACATCTCGCTTGTGTTTTTATCGATGTGAAACTTTTCATCTTACGATGGTTGTTATGATATGATATATTTTATTTCTTATCAGTCAATTTTAAATTAACATAATATTTTAGAATTAAAACATTATATACTATAATTTTTTTAATCAATATGTTAATCAAAATTTATATAATCTAATCTCAAAAAATAAAGCATGCCATATAATTGGTAAATAACTAGTTTTAGCATAATTCTTATTTCTAATTACTTTTTTTCGGTAAGCTTTGCTTTGATCATACTCCCACCTCACTTTGTCTATCATCTTTTTTCCTCCTTCTTATATTTATCAAAGGAGTAAAGCAAAGTAAAGCAGGTCAACTTCCACATCTTACAATTGATTATTAAACTAATAAATATGTTGTTTAATTTGAATATAGTGAATTTGTACTCTAATAACGTATCTAAAGTAGGGACAGGTTAGAGATATTTGATAAATTACTTTTCCCTATTTTTGTCCAAGTTGAGAGTGCTATGGATTTTAGAATGTCCCACACAAAACCGACCTTTGTCCAAAAATAAACATAAGTTGTCCATAAATAGACCACAAAGGAAGTTGCAACGTGGATTATTATTAAATTTAAAATTACAGAATTGTATCCTTTTTTTTGCTTTTATGTTGTCGTTTATTTTCTGTCCCAAACATGCTATTTGATGTGTCACGGACACATGTAGATAATCTGATTTGATTTGTCCCTCTTTTTCTTTTGAGGTGAATATACCGACATTGTCTTAAATTTATTAATAAATTTTATTTAAATATTTTCATAATAGTGTGTTTTAGTTAGGAGCATAAAATAGACATATTTTTGTGCTAAAATGAAGAGCTCAGTCTGTTGAGATCTGTTGTTCTTTATTGTGCCGAAATGAAGAACTCGATAGGCTGAAGAAACATGCAGTTATTTTGATATATTATAGAATTGTCAGGTGAAGCTATCAAAATTTTATTTTATATAATTATAATAGATTATATAAAATGTGTATTTTATGATAGTTTGAAATCGTTGTAATATAAATGTACAATTTATCAACTTTTATCATTTTATTGCAATATTTTGAAATAGTTGTAGTAGTATTAATAGTAAAAAAGATTATTGCAGCGTCAAAAATCACAATTTTTGAGTTCATTATTGTAGTTATAAATTGTTGTTATACTGAAAAGAAATTGTGAAGATTATTTCGTTCTTTTATAATTGAAAAATTATCACAATAAGAATAATTTCAAAAAAATTGAGAAAAATACCACAAATTAAATGTAAAGTGAAGGCCTTTTATAACCTCCACACTTAAACCACCTTTATTACTTAATATACGTGCTTATAGGTTATTGGGGCTATCAAATGATAACCTATTTATATAAGGAGTGCTTGAAAATATACGTAATAATTTAAACATTCTTTTAGTAGGGAGTAGAAAATAGGAACACTTATCATATATGTAGATATTCAATGACAAAATTATTATAATTTGAATATTTAAATTAAATTATTAAAAAATTTAAGAAATATTTCTTACTCCATCACCCTTTTTTTTTTTGCGGCTTTGTGCCAACCAGTAGATATTGCCTTCTCGTAATATCAGCAAAAGATAGACATATTATTTATGAAAAATTACTTAACTAGATCTTTTTAATAAATAATTATTGATTTTAGTGATTTTTTTATTTATTATCATTTATAGCAATATATAATAATATTATGATAAATCTGCACTTGTGTTAAAAGTGCATCATACATTCAATATAAATATATTATAACTATTCAGTAAAAATAATTTGTTATTGTTATAAATGGTAAATATTTTCTTAATCTAGTATATCTACTTAAGTTTCCCTTATTTAAATTCTTAGTGATATATTATTTTTCCCAATTTAGACAAGTGTATATGTGTGTGTATATATACATATTGATGATCCCACCTATATAATTCTTGTATTCGAATATTGCTCATATATCGTGCAATTAGGTAGATGCGTTGTGAGTTTTGAGGTACCCCACATACACATAGGTGAATAAATATTATATATAGTACCATATAATAATATTCGGGGTGTGTTAGATAAGATAGATTTGGAATCCAATTTGTAGTCAAGTCATCATATGTTTGTTTGTTAGTTTAATCTTGTTTCACATGATCAAACAGATTATTCTCTTAGCTGTTTCCAGATATAAATAGTAATTTACTTGATTACTCCAACTAATTAACATCAAATGAGTCTATGATTTGTAGGGACCATTGTGTCACATGCAGAAATCATTCATCATCAATGTCCATGGATGTTATCAAAATCATGCTGCGGAGTCAATAATTTAATCAAGGGTGTGCGAATTTTCATTTAAAAGTTACGTTAAAAATGTTTAAAATTAAAATTTATGTGTTATAATTAAGATTTAATATTTGTCCACCAAATTTATCGATGAACAATCTACACTAGATCCCCTTTTCATTTGAAGTGGCTTTACCCATGGCCAAGGTGGGATCTACTAGGTATAAACTTGAAAAAATTATGCGAATAAGCAAATATAGCTATAGTTTTGAATTTTGTATAACCGCTGCAATCTATAAGAATGTTGTGCACGAATCATTGGGGGTGTACAGAATCAAACTGTAAATCGCACCAAACCGACAAACCGAACCAATCCGCAAAAAAAAAACCGCTTAGTGGTTTGGTTTGGTATTGGCGAAAAAAACCCGACTATATTTGGATTGGTTTGGTTTTAATTTTAAAAAACCAAACCGAGGCCAAACCAACCCGACA
>JAPFFP010000002.1:19227629-19246587 GCA_026153255.1 Solanum medicagineum | reverse complement strand
ATTTTCATATTTTACACTTTGCATTAGTTACTAATTATTTAAAATTATTTTTCAAAACTTAATACTAAACGTTAATTATCATTTTTGATGTGCCAAATCTAAATGTGACAAGTAAAAAGAAACCGGAGAGTATTATCTGACAATTTACTCTGAAGTTGAGTGTATGGACAACGTGTTTTATATTGTTTCCAATATATTGTTTTTCCATGGTATTTTCTAGAAATCTTACATCAAATTCGATACGTGTTATGTAGAATCCCAAATGCCTACAATTTATGAAATTTTTGACAACTTAATTAAATCACGTTGTACATGTGACCAATTCAAAACTTCCAAGATTCTCATATGTGCACATAATTGTTTTCTCCAAGTATAATTTGGTGTATGAAGCAAATTAACCTATATTTCTAGTGACATCTAAAGTTCTTGCTGAGAAAGGTTGACATAGGGGAAGAGCTAAAGGGAGCTAAGAGTCGTAACTGAATGTTGTTCGTCAAAAAATTATACTGAAAATATCATTTTTAATAATATATAAATGGTTGAATTCTGTTGTTAGAAGAAATGATTATCCAAGAATGGATCCATAGGTTTGACTACCACTCATGATTCACATAAACCAAATATTTGATAATAATTCAACTAATATTATATATATTAGCTTGAACTTATCGTAAGAATTTATAATAAATTTCAAATTTTGAAATCGCCTCTGTAAGATGGAATATGAATATTTAGTCTGTCCTTATATGGTATATATCCTCAACTCCTTATTGGTTTCTAATAATAGCGTTTGCAACAAGATATTCCACAAGTTGTTGTGGACTGTTTTGTGTTGTCACAATATGTATACATGACATTCACACGAGAGCCCACTACACTTTTTGTTTTGTTAATATGTTGGAATCAATTTGTGGACATCTCAATTAATTTTACGAAATATCTTTACTAACAATAAGTATCAATAACAACAACAACAATATATCAAGCGAAATCCTACTAATCAATAGGGTCTGGAGAGGATATGGTAAAGATAGAAATGTTGTTTCCAAAAGACCCTCGGCTCAATAGAATCAAACTCAAGTACAAAAAGAAGAAAACACTGAAGAAATCATAACAGTAAATACGAAAACCAATGTCACTCCTCCACGAAAGGAATAATGCCAACATTTTGAGTTTGATACAAGTACCAAGTAATTATATTCGTCAAAACCAAGACGCATACAAAGATATCGATCGCCTGGTGTTTTGATTTTCATCTCTATTAAAATTCAAATATGAGGCTTCATGATTCTCAACTCACTCTAGCAATCACTAGATCACACCTTGATGCACGAGAGCCGACTTACCTTAAAAATCAGGAAACTCATAATTTTTTAACCTAAAGGCTGATTATTATTATTACTTTTTTTTAATTGGATGTCATTTTCGAATATTTGGTGCTGTTCAGTGGATTATAACTAGCTAAACTTCAAATTCAAGAAAAAAATTAAGAAACAGTCAATATTGGATGTGAATGATCATGTGAAAGTGATAGACAACATAGGCACGAATTTGGGGTTTTAGTACTTTCTCTTGAGAATCAAATTCCTTCATGTCTTTATAATTGCATCCAGAAAAGCAATTGGTCAACCTTTATGAAAGAGTATTTTTGGGTTTAAGATTTTCCCACTTCTGACATGGAGTAAAAATACAAAAATTAAAAGAAAAAAGTTAACTGTAAAACTCTAATGGGATTAAAGTTGGAACTAAGTTTGCCAAGAAACTAATTATATTTTCTTTTACTCAATGAAAGCAGCGGCAGAACCAACATTTTTATCAGGAGTGTTCATACTTTTAAAACATGCGTGAGTAATTTTTGTGTCAATAGTGTTCAACAATTGATATATCAAAATATCTATGTTTAACTTATATATTTGAAAAATTGTTCATGTGACCACCAATGGGTGAATGTAGCTCCACCCCTGCGTGAGATAAGATATTATCTCAACAAACCTTGTAGATTTGTAAATCTCATTGTGATATACATTTATCAAAGAAAACAAGGTTTTCAAAATTTGTAATCTAAAACAAGTTACAAATAACAGCGTGCCTTTAAATCGTTTTATCAAAGGATAAATGACTCTATAAACTCAATAACAATCCTTTCTTCACAAGTGAATAAAAAAAGTGCATCACATAAATTGAACAGGTAAATACATGAAAGATGTCCTTTTGTTATTGGTACATAAAGTTCAATTTCTATATATCCATGTCTGAGAAAGTTCTTCAAAATTCCATATTTATGCTTTTAAAAATTATAGCACGTTGATTTAAATTTAAACGTGTTAGATTTGTGTGTGGTATCTATGTATGTGAAGCACTATTTTATGTTCCTTTTCAGTACACAAGCATTATTTTTTAGTTCAAGAACACGTTCACACATGCATATGTGTTAATGGGACGGAGAAATAATTATATTAGTTGTTGAAAAACTTCATGCACTTTGATCATGTGAGTAAACAAACAAAGATTCTTTTTAAAAATTTCCCAATATTAAAAAGCCGTTGATAATTGTGATATCTGAATTAACAACATGCATCCCGACTAATTTTACGAGACTAATACCTTCAAGAAAACCAAACTACTTGATCAATAATTCCAACCACAACTTTATAGTGGAGGGGGGTGGGGGTAGGGGTGCTCAAGGAAGTAGAAAAGATCTACTTAAATTACTACTGGTGGAAGAACAGGTTTATATTACTTTTGAATCATAATTTTTTGACTAAATACTGTATATCTACAAATAGTAACATTCTCTAGTTCTCCAATTAACTTGAAAAAGGAAGGATCTAGAAAACACTCACCAAATAACAAGCATCCAACAACAACAACGATAAACCTAGCATAGTCCTATAAGTGAGGTCTGAGGATGATAGAGTGACGTGCACAAGTCTTACCTCGACTTGACAAGGTAGAGAGGTTGTTTCCGAAAGACAAATATCTCCGAATAACAAGCCTATCAAGCAAAATGAAAAAATACACTAATCAAGATTGTGGGGTAATTAAGATATATTAATGGCCTTTATTATCATTAGATATATAATTATATATGGTGTTGGGACAGCTACCAAACAATCCCAATAGACATGAAAATAAACAACTCATACAAAAATGTAATGTTTCTAAGAAACACAGAAAAGATATTAGCCATAGTTATTAGAAATTACAACAAAATTCCAAACATTTTGACCATAAACTAAAAATCTAAGTTAATGTACTTGATGTTTGGACTAGCTAGCATGCACCTCCACTTATCCATCTGGCTGCGTACTGCACCTAGCAGAACAACAACAACATACCCAGTGGAATCCCACAAGTGGGGTCTGAGGAGGGTAGAAATGTACGGAGACCTTACCACTACCTAATAGAGCTAGAGAGATGTCAGATAAATTTTTCCTGCACGGTCGAGATTACACCTCCTGACAGTCACTCTTATGTTTCTATTACTAAACTAACACCATACATTAGTGAAATCCAGAAGATAAGAACAAGGTACGATGTGAATAAAGGATGTGTTAATAGTATAAAATGAAGTACAACTGTGAAAAACACTCATCTGATGCCTCTAGTAAATATGGTGAATTTAGTCCGCTACAATAATATCTATCATCATCACTTTTGTGGCAGGAGATCGATCCAAATAGAAGAATCTGATTGCAGCATCGATGCCATTCGTGAGTTAAGGGCCAAGGACTACTTTAGTTTAGTGGAAGGAGTTGTTTATCACCCTCAAGTCACAATCATTGGTAATAAATTCCATTCACTTTCACATGTCCTGGTGCTCATATTCTTCTGAACTAGCAACGAGCAAGGATTTTTTTTCCTATATAAAGTGATCGAACAAACTAATCCACCAACTTCTTATCTCAACCATTTCAGTACTAATATATCTTCTTTGGTATCTTGAGCCAAAAAAATGGATAAGACAACGAGAGCAGAATCAGTAGAAATCGATGATCAAAAACTGGTTTATGATTCTTCGGTTGATCATAAAGGACGAGTTCCTCTTAGGAGTTCAACTGGTGTATGGAAGGCCTCCCTCTTTATTATCGGTAAGCATATATATTATCCATGATTATATTTGTTGAACATGATACTTTATGATTATGTAAATGGAGATACTTATAAATCGTTTCCTTAACAGTGATTGAATTCAGCGAGAGGCTGAGTTACTTCGGAATAGCCACAAGTTTGATTATATACTTAACAAAAGTCATCCATCAAGACCTCAAAACAGCTGCAAAAAACGTCAATTACTGGACAGGAGTCACTACCTTGATGCCATTGCTGGGAGGATTTCTGGCTGATGCATACTTGGGAAGATTCTCTACCGTTCTTCTCTCTTCCACGATCTACTTCCTGGTAACCGCAATTTCCTCTCCTTGCAATTTTCAACATGAAATAGTAGTTTAGAGTACTTCCTTAAAATAAAGAAAAGCATGTGTGTGACCTTGCTAAAGTAGTAAATACTAATCAACTGTCAAAATCTGAAACTGGCTAAAAATTGCATTTAAGCTTTCAATGCTTGCTCATAATGCTCTACTTTTGAATCACTAATCACAACAACAACAACAACAACATACCCTGTGAAATCCCACAAGTGGGGTCTGGGGAGGATAAAATATACACAGATCTTACCACTACATCATAGAGATAGAGAGTCTGTTTCCGGAAGACCCTCAGCTCAAAAATGTCAAGCCACAAGCAGAAGATACTAGATATGAATTTTCGATCACTAATGACAACTTTTGGATATCCTATTTGAACAACCGAAAATTGGATCACATTATCATCTCTGTATGAACATAAACTTTGGTTCTAGAACGATTCAACTTGAAGACATTGTAACAAATCGATGAATTTTTTCTTACTTGTTCTAGTGTAAATGTGGATCAGGGCTTGCTTCTCTTGACAATGTCTAGAGTGATCCCCGGCTTAAAACCTTGTGAGAAAGACCTCTGTGGTGAACAAAGTAAGGTCCACGAGCCGATCTTCTTCCTAGCACTCTATTTAATCTCTATTGGAACTGGAGGACACAAGCCTTCTCTTGAGAGCTTTGGAGCTGATCAGTTTGATGATGAAAATCCTGAAGAAAGAAGGAAAAAGATGTCCTTTTTCAATTGGTGGAACTTTGGGCTATGCTGTGGACTATTACTCGGTGTTACTGTTTATCTTTATGTCCAAGAGCATGTTAGCTGGGCAATGGCAGATGTAATACTCACAGTAGTTATGGCTTCTAGTATAGCCATCTTCTATGCAGGGAGGCCATCCTATCGTTACAGGAAGACGACTGGAAGTCCATTTACGCCAATGCTAAACGTGCTTGTAGCTGCAATTAGAAAAAGAAAACTTCAACTTCCTTCAAATCCTTCTCATCTACATGAAGTTCCTAAATCAGAAACTACCCAAAGGAGGCTCTTAAGCCACACCAGAAGGCTGCAGTAAGATTCGAACTTAGTAATTACGTACTCAGGAAAGGTGGAATATATTATTCAAAACAAATTTTTATCATATTTTACAGGTTCCTTGATAAAGCGGCAATCCTAGATAGCACACAAGATTCAATAGAACAGAAACAGAATCCGTGGAAACTTGCAACCGTCACCAAGGTGGAAGAGCTGAAGCTAATCATCAGCATGATTCCTATTTGGCTAACCACTTTACCATTTGGTATTTGTGTAGCACAAGCCGCAACATTTTTCATAAAACAAGGGGTGACAATGAACCGGAAGATCATTCACAATTTCGAGATTCCTCCAGCCTCAATTTATGCCCTGACAGCTATTGGCATGATAATATCCGTCACTATCTATGACAAAATCCTCGTCCCTGTCCTAAGACGAGCAACAGGAAATGAAAGAGGGATTAGTATCCTCCAAAGGATTGGTATTGGAATGATATTCTCTATTTCTACTATGATCGTAGCAGCTTTAGTCGAAAGAAAAAGATTGAATGTTGTTCACAAGAATCCACTACAAGGGTCGAGTTCAATGAGTGTGTTTTGGCTAGCACCACAATTCCTTATTATTGGAATAGGAGATGGTTTTGCCTTAGTGGGATTGCAAGAATACTTCTACGACCAAGTACCCGATTCCATGAGAAGTTTGGGCATTGCATTATACCTTAGTGTAATTGGTGCTGCAAATTTTATTAGCAGCATCTTGATAACTATTGTGGATTACATCGCAGAGAAAAGTGGCAAGAGTTGGTTTGGAAAGGATCTAAACAGCAGCCGGCTCGACTATTTCTACTGGTTGTTGGCAATCATAACAGCAGTAAATCTGTGTGTCTATGTCATTGTTGCGATGAATTATTCGTACAAGAATGTTAACTGTAAGGCAACTATGTCTGTGGCTGATTGCGACGATGGGAATAATAGTGAAGCAATGGTTTAGTTTATGCAAATATTCATCAAGCTTTATTTAACAAGTTCAATGAAATAGTAATGTAATCAATGTATCCTGATAAGCTAAACTGTAGTAATAAAATTACTTCAATTCCTTGTTCAGTTCCAGTCACTTCAATTGCTACAAATAATTGAACTATATATGGCAATGAGAGGAAATACCTGATTCAAAGAACTCTCTGGAATTTCATTCTCAGCTACCAAAATACAAGTACCTATACAATTTTTTTTAAAAAAATGATTAGAATTGCTCATTTGCACAAAATCACTATTGTAATTTGGCTAATGCCAAAAATCTAGAAGAAAATCACATTTATAATCAGTACCATACTGAAAAGCTAAGTTGGGAAGACGCCGATACTGCAACCAGGTCGGATTCCTCAAAAATACATGAAAAATTCAACACGCAGAAGAGTTGAGCAACGTAGCTAACATGCCTCCATTCACATTTATAGCTAACTAGGTTACCCAAATTGGACTTGCTCAGATTACATCCCAAAAGACTTACTATCCTGGAAAGATAGAGAGGGAGATATTACTTAAACTTACAAAAGACGCGGAAATGAGAAAAATATATGAATATGAAATGTGAAACAGTAAAAGTTCAAAATAAAGCTGGATGTTGGCATAATAATCTTTTTTCAAAGAAATGAACTTCTGATTAAACGAATAAGAGGGAAAAAAAGTGGCATAGATAACTCCGTAATATCGAATGAAATGGGTCGGATCGGCCATGGACCAAATAAAAATTAATTAGAATAAATGAATACAAGTGATAATAAAAGTGCAAAAATATGAAATTAGGATGAATGATCATTTATATTTTTTGTTGTTTGTATCTTCGCATACACGAGATTATATTTATCGATACTCGATATTGTCAAAATATGAACACGAATTCAAATAATACAAGAGAAAATGAATATAATTCCTTAAACATTATGCTTTTCTATATATGCAGATCATATTAGTTATACAATTGAAATGCGCGTACAAAGTGAATGAATACAAATGCAAGAAGAGCAAATGAATACAATTCATTATATTTTTATTGTTTGTACCTTCATATACACGCATATTGTATTCGTCGATACAATCTAGATGCACATATAAATACAACACATACAGTTGTTAAAGAAGTATAGAAATATAGCGGATGAAAGGTGAAAATACAAAATATAACCAGCATGCAATACAATCATCTGACGCATCAAAAAATTTAAAAATACACACACTAGGAAATAAAGAGAGCTTAATTATTGCCTAAAAGTTGGTCCTTTCTAAAATTTTCCCTATAATTTTTAACTGCAATTCTAGTCCTTGGATAATTTTTAACTGCAATTCTAGTCCTTGGATAATTTTTAACTGCAATTCTAGTCCTTGGGATGTAGATTACCTCCTCACTGCCAATGCTACTTGAAGAAAAAGGAACTTTAATTACAGTAATAGCTTTCAAACCATATAAAAGGGCTTTTCACCACCTTTAAAATTAGTGAAAGAATAACTGTACAGATAAAGAACTATACAGTAAGTTGTGATATGTTAAGTCCTCATTATATATTAACAGTTTTCTCTTCACTCAGTCTATCGCCCTCACGGGGATCAGTGCTGATCCTCACACTTGAGCACAGTCATGATTTGAGACCTTGAAACACTATGCCTATTATTGAGAACATTGATGTAACTCCTAAGCCTTTGGCGATCGGAGTTTGTCAGTGTGAATGGAGGATTTAGAATGAGCGATGGTGCTTCTACTTGAAGGAATGCCAACAGGCGCACCGCTTTTGAATAGAACACCACTGCATTTTCAGTCCGACCCATGTACTCATCAACCTGACACACACATTTCAATATCCTGTAAATCCTTCGAATTGGAATTCAGAGATTTAAAGATTTTTTTCATCCTAATATTACATGGTTACAATTATACATTGTTGCTAGTGGAAACTAGTTCCACTTGCACCAAAACTACCAAGATAAAATAAATACTTACAGCTCCCTTTCTGCCGAGGTCTAGTGCACATTGAAATATCATCTCCATTGCATCTGGCACCTCGGCATTTCCTAGAAACAAGCAACAAACAGACATAACTGTCTTCATCTTTATTTGCTAAGGGCATAAAAAGTAGTACCTCGAGCCATTTTTCAAGCAAAAAAATTAAAGCATAACCACAACTATGAAGGCCTGATGTAAGACAGTAGCTAAAGAAAACATTGATACTAAAAAACATTATACAAGCAGCAGCTACAGAAGAGTTGGTATATCTCTAGATCCTCGTAAGAAACCACCAAGACTACTCGCATATGTTGACTTGATTAACATTGCATTAAGCTAAGCCAGGCATGTACGAGCAAGTTACACCCTGCTAGAAGAACGAGAGGAAGCAAAACACAGGACAAGCCAAAAGCACAGTAACCAGGAATAGTGTCACATACACAAAAAGATCAAATAGAACAGGAAGGTACACAGCACAAGTTTCACTACTTTTTATGAAAAAAAGGACACAAGTCCAGTACTTACTCATACCAGGCACTTTTTTCTTTCAGTAAGTTTCAAATATTTACCAGGCTCTATATGTTTGGAAAGTTCCTCTGCCTTGCCAACTTCATTCAGAAATGCTCTTTGAATATGAGATAACACATTCTCTGGCCCCAAAGTGTTACAGGTATCTTCTTCAATGTTGGGACTAACCCCACTGTCCCTTAAAATCTCCATCAATTTGGAAGTTTCTTGGTTTGAACTTCCTTCAATTGCTGATGCCGCTTGTTTATGACAGAGACACAAGGCTTGCTTCCATATTGCAAGCAAGACAAGCTCAATTGAAAATGCTTCCAGATGCCTGCCTGTGGCAATCTATAAACAGAATCAACAAGCACTAGTGAGAAAATATCAGTAATGATCAAATGATAGCTTAATCTGCCAAAGCCAAAAGGAATCACGAGGCGGCAGAAATGTCTACCAAGCCATCAAGACTGCCAGTGAACACTGAACAGAAGAATGTATTCAGTAATGCCAAGAAAAGTTTCTGAGTAGGCAGATACAGATACAAAGATATGACCAGCATTCAAACATTTGGCACCAACTGAATTAACAAGGTTGGTGCATATTCAAGAGATATCAACCTGATTGCAAAAGTTGTAAGGAACAAGAAGTTTTGACTCAGACGTAAAGTTTTGACAAGTCAACTTGATTTAATCGATAAATCTTTGTTTTTTCTTTTTGGGTTAAATTTGGGCCAGGGCCACTGGTTAATCGATGAATCCAGTGCAGAAACCACAGCTCTTTATTTTCATTTCTTCTTTTTTCTCTTAGGCCTTCGGAAATGTGAAAATGCAAGTTTTCAAGTACTGGCTGGCTAGTATGGAGCAGCCCTATGGAAGAGATATCAGAGGAGGACACCCTATAAAGCGAAAGACACGTTTTATAGAACATATATGAATCCAGTAATGTATAATGTTAAGTGGCGGTAAAGGCCTTAACGCTCAACATACATAAATGTCATACAAACACAAATGTTAACATGAATCTGCAATCACACAAAATTGAACATATTAGAGATGACACGTCAACCAGAAGGTCAAGTAGCACATAAAGAATACAAAAAGAGTTCATCTAAGATGATTTTGGTCATATTCTACCGGAACCGTCATATGTTCAGTAGGTGCAATTATGACAATTGAAAGTGATAGAAACGGAATATAAAACTTAACATCAGCAGGAGGTCATCTCAGAAAACCTATAATCTCTTGAATCAATTCATGTAAAGAACAAAACAAATAGGAAACGTCAACTAGATGTGATTAGGCCCAGATCATATCATTGCACTTGCACCAAGTCCAGTGTTATAAAAAATTCTGCATCTTGGGATAAATGCAAGATATGCAAATCTAGTTTGGAGAAACCCTGCTTTAATTATCTATAGTTAGAATAAAATAGGAAGGCATAGAGCACAATGAATACTAAGACGCATTAGCTGACCCTATTGGTTTGGGATTGAGGGCAGTTGGTTGTTGATCTCATATATGGGATGTTTGGTTGAATCAAACTTGTGAAACTCGATATCTCCAATATAATTAGAAATTTATATTTTTATATTTACAAAAGATAAACGAAGCTTAGATCATAAATTACAAATCAATATGGAATGTGATACCATTTAAATGACATGGTCTACCAGGGAAAACACTTTGTTTTGCTTTATGAAATTCTTTTAAAAAGTTTTTCAAGAACTAAAAAGTCAGACTTTATGTATGTAAAGATGTATTAAAATAATGTATGCAAAGATGTAACATACTTCAGGAAACAACTCATGTTGTACTTATACACCTTCTACTCACATTTATCACAACAGAGATATTTTCAACTCAGATACAGAAAATGATTTCAAACTTAAGATATTAAACAAAATGAATACAAAGCAACAAATGTTTAATGCGATTTCCAGGAATAAACAGCATGAAAATACAACTAGATAAATATATTCATACTTCTACTTTATATCATTGATAAATAACTAGGAAACAAACATCTTCATCATGCCTAGGCGACTTGAAAATACTTTTGAAGTACACGGGATGAAATAGCTGATAAATTTAGATGACACAAGCTTGAGCAAAAATGTTAAGACATATACCGTTAGGGGTGTTCATGGTTCGGTTTGGATCGTTTATTAGTTAGAACCATAACCAAACCAATTTAGTCGGTTTTTAAATTTCTATAACCAAACCAAACCAAATGAAAAAAATAACCATCGGTTTGGTTATTGTCAATTTGGATTGGTTTGGTTTATTTTTTTTGGTTAGTTTTGGTTTGAAAGTAATAAGTTTATTGAGGGCATACACATCTCGAGAGATACAAACACCTAGTACATGAATAATCCACAGAAAGCTACTGTGGATCCAATTAAACAATTGTACTTGAGTTATTATTACAGGAACAAAGTGGTTTAGTTAAGCAATACTAAAGTCATTATATACCAAATATCAAATATTTATAGGAAAAAAAACTCAAACTCAACTATCAAATAACTACCCGAGGGGAAAGGGCGCAAGAAAATTATTTGCCAAAACACTAGCAAGAGAATTTTCAAATATAAATGGTAAAGTTAAAGATTTAAGTTCTTTAAAATATAATAAATATTTATATATTATTTATGAATACTGTATAAATAATTATAAAATTTATATATGTAATTATTCGGTTCGGTTTGGTTATTTTTGCGGTTTTTTTTTTTTAGTAAAACTAAACCAAACCAAATAGAATCGGTTTTCAAATTTAAAAACCTAACCTAACCAAACCAATTCAAACATCGGATTTTTTAATCGGTTTGGTCCGGATTGCGGTTCGGTTTGATTTTTTAACCATAACCATGAACAACCCTATGTACTGTGCATGCACTAAATCAATGATAAACAAGAGTGGCAAGGCTGCCACAGAACTATATTGCTCTCTAAATGACACATAGGAGAGAAATGATTGCAGGATCAATATGAACTAGAGTAACTGTTCTTTCTCCACCCCTGCATGCTAAGAACTACCTAACATGTTCAGACATAGGACTTACAACATTTTTGAAAGGAAAATGCCTTCAATGTGAGTTACCTTCTCATTTACCAACTCTGTGATAACCGAAGCAGAATGTTGCAGTGACTCAACTCTGGCTATGCCATCAGTTGGCTGCTCCGGAGGGTCTACAATATCTGTGGATACTTGTGAAACTCCTGGAACAGAAGAGGGACTTTCCAACCTTAAAACAGGAGCTATGCTGTTAGTTGCCGGACCAACAACAAGCACCGGCTCACTTAGTCTAGAGTCTATGTTCCCAGAGGCTTGCAAGGAATAACTTGATCTAAATGGTGTATTCGTAAGCCTAGAAGCGCCTGCTGAAGAAGATGAGTCCATGAGGGACCCAGATACAAGGACATATTCCCCCTCAATCAATTCGAATGAATCCGCCACTGTTGAATCAGTCAATCAGGTGCCAAATCAGCAAATTTAAATCTGACCGAACTAATTATAGGATAAGCAAAAGGAAATTTTATCATTTCAAATATTTAGGCAAAAAGAAGTCGGGGAATATTATTGCAAAGCACACCTCTTGGACATAGTCTGTGGTCCATGAAACTAGCTTCCTTCAGCTTGCCTTCTGAAAGTAGGTGTTGGCCAGGACTAGAATCAATAACATTTGTCTTATGTGTGCTGTTGCTCCAATTCAAAGGAGGACCAGTTTTGTTTGAAGCACTTGTAACTTCTTTCCCATAATCTTTTGCATCATGAGAAAATCCACGGGAAGATCTCAGTGATATCCCAGCAAAAGAAGGACCACCGTCAGGACTGCTGGAATCATCATCCGGTAAGCCATCTTCTTGAAAAGTTTCCTCGGTGCCTCTTACGGGATTGCGTTTTGTCAGTGAAAACCCATCTATTATCCTTTGAGGTCTCTGATTCCTGTGTAGCATGTCCAAAACATAAAGTCTGTACCATGAAACATGTATGTCATATCAAGTACTTTAATTCATCAACTAGCTTACTGAGACAACACATCAGGCTGCTTCTGTGCAAGAAATGGGTGGTTAAAGAACTCTTCAAATGTCAACCGCTCCACTGTGTGTTCAGATATGCAGAAAGAAATTTGAACTTTTCATGAGAGAATGCCATGTAATGGTTACTCTGGCTTTCAATCTTATGGCCTTCTCGATGGAAAAGCATGTAGAAAACTATGACCTAAGTACTGAGGTCTTAGTGTCAATGAGTTGATTTTAAATTGTTGAAATCTAGACAACAGAAATGAAGTACCTGGATTACGTCGCAATAATTTTTGACACAAATCTACGCAATGAGGACTTAGATTCTTGGCATCTAGAGGAAACTGCAATTTAGTGGACTTCACTATGTTTTGGAGCAACTACAGGTAAAATGGAAAAATTAGAACAGGGCTACAAGGAATTTGAATTTAACCAGTCAAACTGAAATTGAAACAAGGAATAAGTTGCTATGTACAGCTGAAAAGAAATTAAACCTGTATTTGATTGCTTCCAGTAAATGGAGTTCTGCCAGTTACTAACTGAAACAGAATGGCACCAACACTCCAGAGATCTGCCTGCGATTTTAGCCAAAAGTTTATAGGAATTTAAAAGAGAATAGCGTATGTACTGGTGTGTAGAAAGAGAATAACACCTTTGCATCATATTTTTGAAGTTGCATTATTTCAGGAGCCATGTACAATGGCGATCCACATAAAGTTTCTGCGAGCACCCTCGACGGCAAAGACCTGACAAGAGAAAATGGTACTTTTGAGTGAACGGCCTAGAAGATCATTTAATTCTAAGGCAGCAAAAATCTTAAAACAGAAGGGAAGGATGAAAGAGAATCTGGCAAATGTGTTTTCTGAAAAGAGGTAAAATATTAAATAAAAGAACTTCTCCAGGGAAGGAGGGCAATAGGAGAGTGACGTTTCTGACAAAGTACTACAACTTTACCTTGCAAAACCAAAATCAGCAATCTTTAAGGTGGAGTTGTCATCAGTTGCAGACAATAGAAGATTCTGTTGGATCAATGCAAAGGACAAAAATCAATGAACTGACAGTTCCACCAAAATGACAATTTAAATTCTCAGAAGTTTACAGTATACGTAGTTCTTATCCCCAAAAGAAAGAAATAAAACCGAATAGACACAATTTACTCCTAGAAAATCACATATTCGGTTCCATCCTCAACTAAGATGTGCCAAAACGAAGATAAAAATACCAACATATTTGTTTACAAACAGCCATCTCCATGAGTTTATATGGAGCAACATGGTCGATAAGGATTCATATAGCCGACCCTAGTTTGGGACTTCATCTCCTTAAATGCCTTCCTTGTCTTTGTTGTTTTGTTTTGATTAATGAGTTAATAATAAGAATCATACATTAGACAAAGGTCATGAGCTATTCAAGAATAAAGCAAACGCATGCCTTTGACACGTGTAATTCATGCCAAATATTTCCAAATATTCAGTCGGTTAATTATCTTTTTTCCAAATTATTTGCTACAGCCTATTAGGACCTGCTTATCAATATAACAGTTGGCTTCAGAAAGAACAAGGCTAGTGCTACTTGAAAATGTCAAATCATTAGTACATGGCGGAGATCTCTTTGGAGCTGTCATTTTTCTAAAAAACTAAAATGGTGCATGTGACAAGCTCATGACTTCAAAAAAGAGAATTTCTGGAAAGGAACATACATTTCAGCACCTAATGCTCTTCCTTGGTCAAAAAAACAACTAAATTCATATGTTTAAAAATGTAACTTGGGTAGTCAAGGCAACCACCAAAGCAAACTTAATTTTTAGCATAACATAGGGAGGAAAGCAAACCTGAGGCTTTAGGTCCCTGTGGATTAGATTGTTTTCGCGAAGGATTTTAAGACCTGATGCTGTGGCATGATATAAATATGAATATTACCATGTGGAATTCATCTAGAAAAGAATATTCAGTCCAAACGTGAATACAGGAAAATAGGCAAAAGAAAAAAGAAGCTTTGCAGTTTACACAGACCTAGCTGCTGCATGAAATGCTTGGCAGTTGCTTCTGCGATTCTCCCTTGACGTCGTTGTATGTACATTGAAAGATCACCTCCTCTGCAGTACTCTAAAACAATATATATTTTTCCCGCCTCCTATAACCCAAGCACGTGAGGGCTCATATAGATCAAAAGCAAAAGAACACATACGAAGGTCGGAAAAACATTCTGTTTCTATTATAAGCTATTACAAAGCTAGTCACACAATGCAACTCCAAATAGAAAATATACAGTGCAAAATTTTACAGTAAGATCCCAAAAGGATATAGTATCCATCCATAGCTACACATAAGTGCTTAATTTATTATCATCATCTAGAGTTTTTTTTTGAAAAAAAAAGAGCACAGCAAGTTTCCGTTACACTTCAATAAGGGAAAGCTACTCTTTACATTGGGAGTTAAATCTCCCTAAAAACAAGTAAGACACTTCCTCATATTTACATATGCCACTAGACTCTTTGATCAAACTTCTAGAAAGCCAAACGTGCTAACATATTTGGTAGTTGGTTCGGAGATAAGTTGTTCATGCATAAAATTAATACTGTATATGATTTGCAATTTAGAAACACACATCACTAACACTATGTATTATTTATGCAGAATAGAAGCTGTAATAGCTAAAACTTTGCATATATACAGTATTCACACTGAAACTGAAATTGAGATTGAATCAAGTAGAGCTGGACCTCAATCATGTCGTGCAAGTGAATAATATTAGGATGACTAATCCTCTGTAGAATTATAATTTCAGATTTGAGGCTCTCTTTGAGTTTACTGTTAAGCCGAGCAGTAATAATCTCTTTGATCGCCACTTCTGTGCCGTCAACACGGTGGCACGCTAGCCACACCGTCGAGAAAGACCCCAACCCGATTTGCTTCTCAACCACATAGTCCCCAATCACAAATCTCCCACCTCTGCTCGTAGATTGATCCATCACTCCCAAACCCTAACAATTCGAAGTTCAGATTGTGCCGACTGCAAAATTAATCAAATTCAAAGTTTTTTCTGTTGAAATATTGGTAAAGGAGGCGGTAGAGATTATGGAGATGAATTTGATGATAATTTAGGTTAATCAGTGATGGTGACTGAATCTTAAAGATAATGTAGAGATTGAAAAGAGATATCAATGGAATTTCTTCATCTTCTTTTTATCAGTGTTTGGGTTGGCCTTTTCAAGTTTGATGCTCGTGTGTCGTGTCAGGGTGCGCGGTCAACATATAAATTCTTCGGGCTCGTTTGGTTCGGAACCAGGATTAATTATTTCGAGCTATCAACCTACGTATACAGAATAATTTATATTATGATTGTAATATAAATTATGAGATAAGTTATTTCAATTATCACAATTAAATAACATATTTATTAAAATTTTATTTTTTTATTAATTTTTTTTATTTATGTATATAAGATAACTTATTTTATCACTATAGTACAAATTGCAGGATAAGTTATCTCAAAGTAGTAATCAAATAAGATATCAAAATTTTATCCCTTCATTATTTATTTTATTTCATAACTATTTATTTTTATATTTCATACCAAACGATCCCTTATTTTATTATGCGAATGTTTATGTAATTTTAAGGATAGTATATAACTCACATAAAATTTGAGGATATAAGAGAGTTTTTGATAAAGTTGAAATTTTATGCATAAATAATGTAATATAGAATTTTACAATCATTAATTTATCATAACATCTATATAGAATAATTTTTAATATAAAAATTGAAGAAAATTTCACTCTCTGAAGCACAATATGATGAATTAGTATAATAGAAATGTTTTTGGCTTAACTACTTCATGATAAGCAACTATCTTCGATTAATGAAATTATAATATTATATAAAAAGATAGGATTTACAGGTTTAGTATGAGATTATAGTATTATACAAGAAGATAAGAGTTAACAAGCTTAGTATCGACATCAATAACTCAGCTAAGGCATAGAATATTGATGTGGTTATTAGTGTTGGGAAAATTGCTAATCAAAAAGAGAATGATCAAGTTATACATGAAGGTAGATGATCCCTTCTAACTACCTATATGATACATAGACTCTGAAGATCTAGATGAACTCTTGTATATTTGTTTTAAGTGTCCGAATCATTATAATTCGAGAACAACTATTATCAGAGATTAATACACACATTCAAGCATAGGACATAAAATAAGTATTGATGTCTGTAGAAGGAAGCATCGAAAAAAATTTCAAAAAAAAGTGTTGACCACTATATGTGCCGTAGTTTATACTACACTTGGAGGACTAAAAACTAGAAGATCTTTCAACATAAAATTATATAAGACACACTTGTAGTTATATAGGTTAAAAAAATTGTACATAGAATCAAGTTGTTAAATAAAAAAGGACATACAAAATAAAGAGTATACAGAACATTTTGCATTTAGTCTAGAGTGTGCCATGCACAACTATTGTAACTAGTCGATTTTTTTGGAGACTCACCACTCATAGCATTCTTAAAAAAGGATTACGCTGGTGAGTGCTCTTTAGGTGTATTATTCTTCTTGTTAATGATATTCATTATCGATTATCAAAAATAAATAAATTATAATATAATATATAAAAAATTCAAATTAGTGTATGCATGCGACAAATCCCTAGTCACCCACCACATTGAGTTTGATTTTTCAGATACAAGTGAAATATTATTTCATATTAGATAGTTGATTGATCACTATTACCATTTCAATCATGTTACAAAATTTGTAAAATATAATTAAAGCATAAACTTTAATTTCGCCAGAAGAATTAGAATGGGTAATTTCAGCACAAACTTTTGCATAAATTGGTACTCCGCTCATTTCAATTTATTTATCCTATTTTATTTTTCAATTCATTGAAAAAAGAATATCTCTTTTCTTTTTTAACAACTCTTTGATTTCAATTTTCTACATCACATGTTTAAAATCACAAAATAAAATGACATCTTCATATGTTCTCCATATCTTTACTTTAAAAATCATAAAATTCAAAAATATCATTTTTATTTTTCTGAACTTCATGCGAAATTAGTATATAAATAGTACTATTTAATTTAAACTTGAAAATGATAACATCCTGACATGATTAAGATCTTAGAAGCTCATATAATATGCATGATAATGTATAACTAATCTCAAAATTATCAATTTTAAAATAAATTTATTTCATATTTGATTGAGATAAAATTTTAAAATAACTTATTCTGTCATTGCATGCTATTCTTATCGCACATTAAAAACGGAATAATTAATTTCAGGATAGCTTGTTTCCAAAACTTTCCGTAAGATAAAAAAGTTAATTATTTGGAAAATTAATCATAGATCTCTGGACAGTTGTGTCTGGGTGGTGTAGTTGGTTATCACGCTAGTCTCACACACTAGAGGTCCCCGGTTCGAACCCGGGCTCAGACATTTTCTTTTTCTATTCCCCCCCAATAAATCACACGTTGGTTCTTTGCTTTCATCATTTCTTCACCGTCTTCATAATTTCGTACCATTTTACTACTACTATTTTCCAGAAGCTTCCAAATTCCAGTTCCATTGTTTTCTCTCCATTTTTTCTCTCTGTATTGAAGCTTTGCCTCCGTTGAATTGAATTCTAGGGTTTCGCCTAATTGTTAACAATGGATTGGGGAACTGTGACCACAGAGGATCTAATTGAAGCTCTACGCGAAGTCGAGTGGTCATCTCCACCGCGTCCCTTTTCTGAATTCTTCTCTCGCTTCACTTTCCCCCGATCTTATTCCAAATGGAACAGTCGTCTCAAGTGTAATCTCTACTAGTACGTTCTCTTCATTAGTAATTGAATGCACGAATTAGGTTTTTGCTTATGAGCTTTCTGAATTGCATTTACTTATTTGTTTTGCAGTTACAGGACGAATTACTTTATTATGATTGTGGCTATTCTCGGTAAGGAAAGATTATTGAGTTAGATATGTGACTTTTAGC
>JAPFFP010000002.1:19199291-19212332 GCA_026153255.1 Solanum medicagineum | reverse complement strand
TCGTTTGCTTCTTTTTAATATAATTGAAATTTAATTCAACATCTAGTTTTGTATTTAATGAATTCAAAATATATATTTTTATACATAATACACTAAAATTTTGACAACTTTTTTATTTTTCTTGTTTTTTTTGTCCCTCTAGTGGGGGATGCAATCAATTTGAAGGCGTCCAAAAATAATAATAATAATTCCAAAAATAATAATAATAATAATAGTAATAATAATAATAATAATAATAATAATAATAATAATAATAATAATAATATTAATAATAATAATAAAAAAGAGTTTCTTGTTAATGTGTCTCTTTGATTTAGTGAATTGAAGTGCTCACTATTGTTAATTTCTTTTCGTAGGCTTAACTAACCTTATCGTACGAGGTAAATTTCCAAAGAAGCATTAATAAGGGTAACCTTAATTCAACAAGTTGTGCCAACTATCAAATACTACTAGCTACCTCAATCATTATGTGTTCGGTAGGAAGGAAAATATTTTTTGAAAAATATTTTTTAATTTTTTTATATTTGATTAACTTAAATATTTTAAAATCAAATAAAGTTAGCCGTGAGTCGGATGTGATCGGACTCCGATTCAAAATTAGGGGTCGAATTTAGATTTGCAAGTCAAATCTTAGATCGAAAGTTGAGTTGATTCCGATTTGAAAATTGGGTTCCCAATCGAATGTCGGGATCTAGTGTTAGTTTGGAATCGGTTACCAATTTGAGTGTCAGGTTCAGATCCCAAATTATTGTGTCCAAATTCGGATGTCGGGGTCAAGTCCAAATTCTTATATTGTAACGTTTGTAGGGATGAAGGTTTCCGATATAGAATCAGCAGCACGTGTTGTGCTGCCAAAGTTCCATTTAGAAGATCTTCATCCTGAGTCTTGGAGAGTGTTCTCATCATGTGGAAAACGATGTGTTTTGACAGCCACCCCTAGTATTCTCGTGAAACCATTTTTGAAGGATTACTTAGGGCTAGATATCGTTTAAGGGACTGAAATCGAAATATACAAAGGTAGAGCAACTGGCTTTGTTGGGAAGAACAAGGCTAATGATCTTAGAAGGACTTTTGGAGATACTCAACCTGCGGTTGGGTTAGGTGATGGCGATACTGACATTCCTTTTATGACATTGTGTAAGGAAGGTTACTTTGTTCCATCAAAGCCAAAAGTAAAGGCTCTAACTACAAACAAGCTTCCCAAGCCCATTATATTCCACGATGGTCGCCTTGTCCCTAATGGCTCCTCATTGTTCTATGGATCCCATTCGGCAATCTCCTTTCTTGTTTACGAGCCATTGTAGGACTATTCCTTCCTATACCTCTTAAATACTACGCATTATGGGTCACTGGAGTCCGTCTCATAATCAAAGGCATCCACCCCATATCAAGAATCCTAAAGACCAATCTGGTGTGCTCTTTGTTTGTTGTCACAGGACTCTTTGCGACCCTGTTTTTCTCTCTGCCGTGTTGGGTCGCCCTATCCCAACAGTTACATACTCTCTTTCGCGATTTTCTGAAATTCTTGCACCAATTAAAACAATTCGACTCACTAGAGTACGAACTTCTGATGCATCCATTATAAAGAAACTCTTAAAAGAAGGTGATCTCACAATTTTCCCAGTGTGGACTACATGTCGCGAACCATTTCTTCTTAGGTTTTCATCACTATATGCTGAATTAACAGACGAGATCATCCCCGTGGCAATGGTGAATAAGATGAGCATGTTTCATGGCACAACGGCTAGAGGATGGAAATGGATGGACATGTTTTTCTTTCTCATGAACCCGCTTCCTACTTGTGAAATTACATTCTTGAATAAGTTGTCACACGAGTTCACTTGTAAGCCAGGGAAATCAACCCATGAAGTGGCTAACTACGTTCAAAAGGTTATTCATGAAACTCTTTCTTACAAATGCACTACCTTTACGAGGAAGGATAAGTATATTGCTCTTGCAGGAAACGATGGCACTGTTTCTTGCAAAAGCAATTAATTGCTGAATCTTTGAAAGGGTTTTCTTTTGATGTGAAAATGTTTGATTGCTTAATACTATAGAAATAATGGTGGTTGTTTACTCTACTCTTAATAATAACTACAGTTTCCACCTTAAGGTTCTTAACAGGGTGATTTCTTCCTTCATGAGTTAACCTTTCGAATGAAAATTTTCCTTTTGAGTGAAAATGTGAGTAACAGTACTTTATAGATTCTGAATCTTATAATATAATATTTAAGTAAAATCTAATAAGTTTGATGGAATCTGCATGTGGACCACTTGCTTCGCCTTTGAGAGATTAGCATCTGCCTCTCTTAGAGCATGAGCAGTAGGAGACCATCTCAATTCTCTTAATGGGACTTTGTTTTCTACATTATAGTAGGATAGTAAAATCAACCTGTAAAATTATGATTCGTTTAATTTATTTAAATTTAAAGGTTAATAATTTGCGTATGGGTTTATTTTGACCCCTTTAATTCAGACCATTGTAGAATTGGTAGCCCAGATTCAACCGTGAGAAATTTTGTTTAAATATATTTTTTAAAATGTAATTTTGTATTTGATTTTTATATAGTCATAAATATAAAGGAAAATGTTTTTTAAGTAATCAAACAAATAATGAGAAAACACACTTTGAGTTTATGATGAACTTTATAAAGGAATAAGTTCAATAAAAGAGTCTGCCATAAGAGAAAGATATTGCTTTCAGAAAAAATATGAACAACTCTAATTTTATTATTGATAATGACCCTTTTAAATAATAGAGATAGACTCATAAACTAAGTAAACCACTAATATGTTGCACCAACCCCACTCTTCTAAACTTTAGGAACAACTATATGCTACTAGGAAAACAATAACATATAACAATAAAAAAATAAAAAAAAAACCTTAACAGCCTAACAATTGTAGCTAAAAAGTAGCTTACTGCATACTTAGTCAAATTTAAACAAAGTGATGTCGTACAACTTTAGCACCTCTTCTCGACATCAACTCCCAGTCTTAACCATGCCTAGCTGCTGGCAGAAACCTCTCAACTTGTTGGCAGTTAGACCTTTTGTGAACAAGCCTGCAATTTGACGTTCCGTTTTAGTATGCTCCAAAGCAATCTCTCCTTGCAAGACTTTCTCCTTGATAAAATGGTAATGTATTTCCAAATGCTTAGTTCTTGCATGAAATATTAGATTTTCAGCCAAGCAAATTGCTGAAGGATTATCACAATATAAAGGAACTATATAGTCCACAGATTGTTGTAAGTCCTTCATCAATCGTATGAGTCATGTACATTCTTGAGCTGCAACTATTGTTGCTCGATATTTCGCTTCATCCTTGTCTCTCCAATTGGAGCCTGTGGATCTAATTCAAAAATCTCTCGACATAGCATCTTCATCTTATGAAAGTATTATGAAATTGTTGTGTTGTGTTGTCCTATTGAGAGTAATTCGCTCTCTAAGAGTTGGCGCTTAAAGAAAAAAAGCTTGGAAAATGTATCCCAAGCTTGCTTTGGCGTGGTAGCGATCTCATATGTGCTCTAGCACATCCTCTTCCACTATTGTCTTCAAAGCAAACATAGCATTTCTTGCTTTTATCTTCCACTTACGCAACGTGTCGTGTGCATCTTCTGCTTCTGGTTGTGTCACATCGTTGCCGTTCATAACCTCCCACAGATCTTGCCCTTGCATATAAGATATTATGCAAGTGGACTATGTACTGTAGTTGTCGTAGTTGAGCTTTTTCATATTGCCGACAGCTTGTAGGTCTGTTATTCTATCAACAGTATAAGAAAGGAAAACCAAAACAAACAGGGAAAAGCTACAGCGAGTGATTTCCGAGAGAACGACCTAGCTCGGATACCAAATGATGAACTTTATGAAGGAATAAGTTCAACGAAAGAGTCCGCCGCAAGAGAAAGATATTGCTTTCATAAAAAATATGAACAACGGTAATTTTATTATCTGATAATGACCCCTTTAAATAACCGAGATAGACTCATAAACCAACTAAACCACTAACAAGTTGCGCTAACCCCACTCTCTTAAACTTTAGGAACAATTATCTGCTACAAGGAAAACAATAACATAAAAAAAAATAAAAAAAAAACCTAACAGCCTAACAATTGTAGCTAAAAAATAGTCTACTGCATATTTAGTCAAATTTAAACAAAGTGATGTTGTACAACTTTAACAGTTTATAATTTAGTAGGCATTGTAAGGTTGAATTACGACCGAACTTTTAGCTCATTTGATCCCAACCTATTCCAGTCCAAGTAATGTTACTCATGCAGTTTAATAGCAGTACAAAAACAAAATTTGTTGTATGTCCTTAAGAAATTTAATTCCCTCATTGTTCTCGAGGTTGTGAATTACTTCCTCCCATGATAAAACAAATAACCTATTACAAAAGTAGCGGTACCTCAAACTTTTGTAATTTCAGCAAACCCAAAAGACAACAACAAAATCACACTTAGACTCAAATTTTATTTGTAAGAAAATATATGTAGTAGAAGAAGAAATTCAATGTCGAAAAACCTGAGAGGAAACGTCTCTATTTATAGCCAGTAATGAGTGCATATTCCCCTGTTCAGAGTAGTCTCATTTGTTCTGAACAGGCATGACCTCTTTTAGGAAGGAGGATGATTGTTCAGATTTTTAGTGCGAAATTTAAAGTCTGGTTAAACTATTTTCACGAATTAATTAATCGATTAATAATTCACTAAATTAAATCATTATTAATTATCAAAAAGGAAAAATCTTGAAACTGATTAAATAAATTTTGTCGAAAAAATTTATCAATCAATCACATTATTTGCCGTTATCATAGTCGTAGCTGAAGGCGAGCCGAGCAAGCAATGATGACGACGGCAAGGGGTTCCCTTCTACTTGACTCTTTAAAAGTTAGAGAAAATGTTTCCTAAAATAAGAACAAAATTTTTCTTCTATTCTACCAATGAGGGAGAAATGACTATTTATTTTTCCTTTACTTGGTTTTTGATTCTTGGTTCCTCCACATTTCCTTATTCTTCCAATTCTCATTTTCTCTCGTTTTCCAACTTACACCTTACTGAAACCCAACAAGTAATATTTAAACGAATCAATCATTTGTCCATTTATTAGCTCAACCTAATCTGACATTCTCAAATTTAGTCTAACTTGCTCATTTGACGCTCTACTGCCATGCACTAGAAGTTTTTTCAATTTGTTTTGGAGTACTCAACTTTGTGGCTCCCATTTTTTCAGTGAAAAACTTCCTTAAAAACACAATTATAGGTACTAATTACTCAATAAAGCAATAGTTTCTATAATTACATAATTAATTCTCTAATACATGTATACGACGCGCCGGATTTCATGTATCTCAGATGCATGCCCGTCAAATTTGCACAATTTAAAATCTTATGTAACTGAATCCCATTAAATACGGCGAAAACAATGCCTATAACGATTTCTGAAGATATTAATACTATATCTTAATAACGTAGTTTTTCAATTAATATGAATCTGATTCATTGTTTTATGTATAGTAAGAAAGTCATATTTATGTTACTTTTCCAAAATTTAAACTGAATTTTTTTCATGTTATTACTCTTTAAAATAATTTATTCAAAACTTATTCTTTATTAAAAAATTATGACTTATATAATGCAAAAAAAAAAAAAGAAAAAACAAATTACTATAGCTGTGATATATATTCACCATGACTCTTTGTATTTGTGTTTTTACCATGTATTTATGTTTCATAATTTTATGCATTTGTCTGTATCCAGTATTAGTTTCATGTAGCGTATCCAAATACATACATCTGGTGTAAAATATGCACTAATACATTTATCAAATAAGCTAAAAGTAGAAGACATAAATACACAGATATAAAATTTCTCTAGTGAGATATACAATCAATATGTAGACGTCCAAAAAACTCATCAAAGACAAACAAAATAACGATATTTTTTCTTAAGTTATGTCTTTTTTATATATACAATGGAGTATTTGTTTTCCTTTAGCTCTTCTAAATATGCAACAACAACACACCCAGTGGCATCCCACACGTAATTTCTGCAGAGGGTAAAATATATGCAGACCTTATCACTACCTCTTCGAAATATAACTTTGTTAAATTAGTTCACTGAAATGAATTAAGAGCTCACATCTGTAGGCTTAACAAACCTAGCTGACTACTTCATAAGATAATTTCCGTAGAAGCATTAATAAGGTTAACGTAATTCAAACCAACTGCGCCAATTATCAAATGCTAGTGATCTCAATCAATGATTTACATGGTTGCTATTAAATTTTGATTTCTACCACTGATTTAGTGCTATAGTACATAATAGAAGTGCATAAATGTACAAGTTCTGTAGTATTTCAAGCATAAATACAAAATAAAGAATATTACACAGAGTAAATTAAATTTGAAGCATATTATGGGGATAACAACATTTCCCACTATTGAGAAGTGCACATCAGAAGGACGAGAAAAAGAGACGGTAGTAGGTAACTTGGATGGAACATTACTAAGAAGTAGAACCTCTTTCGCTTACTTCGCGTTGGTAGCTTTCGATGTTTGTGGGGTCTTAAGGTTAATATTTCTTCTCTTAGCTTCACCTCTTGCTGGAATTCTTTGCTATTTCATCTCAGAGTCTGTTGGAATTCAAGTTATTATCTTTGCAACTTTTGTAGGGGTAAAGGTTTCCGATATAGAATCAGCAGCACGTGCTGTGCTGCCAAAGTTCTATTCCGAAGACCTTCATCCTGAGTCTTGGAGAGTGTTTTCATCCTGTGGGAAACGTGGTGTTTTGACAGCCACCCCTAGGATTATGGTGGAACCATTTTTAAAGGACTACTTAGGAGTAGACATTGTTTTAGGGACTGAGATTGAAACATATAAAGGTAGAGCAACTGGCTTTGTTAGATCATCAGGAGTTCTTGTTGGGAAGAACAAGGCTAATGCTCTTACAAGGACTTTTGGAGATACTCAACCTGAGATTGGCTTGGGTGATAGCGACACTGATATTCCTTTCATGACATTGTGTAAGGAGAGATACCACGTGCCACGAAAGCCAAAAGTAAAGGCTGTAAGTACAAACAAACTTGTAAAACCTGTTATCTTCCACGATGGTCGCCTTGTCCAAAAGCCAACACCCCTAATGACTCTTTTTATCATCTTTTGGATCCCATTCGGCTTTCTCCTTGCATGTGTTCGGCTCATTGTCGTGGCACTCCTCCCTATGCCTCTTCAATACTACATATTTTGGGCCATCGGCATTCGTCTTACCACTAAAGGCACCCCCCCACCCCCAATAATGAAATCTAAAGACCACTCCGGCATACTCTTTGTTTGTTGTCACAGGACTCTTTGTGATCCCATTTTCCTCTGCGCACTGTTGGGTCGTTCTATAACAGTTGTTACATACTCCCTTTCGCGATTTTCTGAGATCATTTCACCTATTAAAACAATCAGACTCACTAGAGAGCGAGCTTCTGATACATCTATTATAAAGCAACTAATAAAAGAAGGTGATCTCATAATTTTCCCAGAGGGGACTACTTGTCGCGAACCATTTCTTCTTAGGTTCTCATCATTATTTGCTGAGTTAACAGACGAGATAGTCCCGGTGGCAATGGTGAATAAGATGAGCATGTTTCATGGCACAACGGCTAGAGGATGGAAATGGATGGACATATTTTTCTTTTTCATGAACCCGCGTCCTACTTATGAAATTACATTCTTGAATAAGTTGTCACACGAGTTCACTTGTAAGTCAGGGAAATCAAGCCATGAAGTGGCTAACTACGTACAAAAGGTTATTGCTGAAACTCTTTCTTACCAATGCACTACCTTTACGAGGAAGGATAAGTATATTGCTCTTGCAGGAAACGATGGCACAATTGTGAAGAATAATTAAGATTTTGAGATTTATTTTTCAATTATTCTATAAAAATAACTATGTGAAATTTTAATTTAAAAAAGTCATAGATATTGGGTTTTTAATAAGAAAGTGGTACCATATATAGCAAATTGTAAGATCTGAGTATTCACATTCGAAATTCAATATTATAAATAATATGAATACTTATCTTTTCTTTTGCTTAAATCCACATGTTCTAATCCGTTTTATCCCACATTAATTTTTTTAAATTTATTTCAAACAAGAACCCTCCCTCCCATCGTCGCGTCCAACCTCTCCGCAACCACTCCATATGGTCTGAAAATCACCCCGCTTCCATTCTATTGTCATCTATATCTAAATGTACAATATATATAATGTCTTGACAAAAGGTAACCTCTGTTGGCCAAAGGTAGCTACATGACTATGTTTATTTGATCAAAGGGAAGATATTAGGCATTCTATTAATACATGATTTGATATTGTCATATTGACGATAAGTTGTGAATTTCAGAAAAGAAAAAAAAAAGGTGTATGCCCAATATGCTTCTATATATTTATTGAGATTTTTCTTTTAAAACATCCTTAATAGTTGGTTATGTACCATGCTTCTATATATCTGTTGGTATATTAGATACTTTTTAATAAGATGATGAAATTTAAAAATCTCACTTAGTTTTCTTAATGTCATAATTAATTAAATTAACCCATGTATGTATCTTGAAGAACTATCTAGTATATTTTAAAAAAATAAGATTTGCTAAAATGACAAATATTAGATATCTTATTACGGGTTGTAACATTACATAATATTAATTATGAATTTTAACAATTTAATTACAAGTTATAACAAATATATACATCATACCCAATCCATACCTTACATTCCCAAACATATATCCTAACAGATTTGAGTATGTAATTGATATGAAATCTGTATAATGTATATATTTGTTATAACTTGTAATTAAATTGTTAAAATCCGTAAATTGCTAGAACTTGCAATTCATTATCTAATGTTACAACTCGTAATAACATATCTAATATTTATCATTTTAACAAATCATTCTTTTAAAATATGCAAGTGATAACTTTCAAAAAGATAACCCAACTTATGCAAAGTGATGCCAAACTATCAGTCCACGAAGCGGGCTTCATCTAACGTCATTTAATTTATATTTATTTGTTAATAAATTAGATTTAATTTTTAGACAAATTAAAATAGCCTGATATCACATCATACTTTAACTAACGTGCATCTATCTTTAATGATATTTTTTATTATTTTTAAATTTTGAATCCATCCCTCTCGAAGTAAGGTACCACAATTAATTCCAATTCTTGCACTCGCAACCAAAAAGTTGGTGGTTATTTAATGCTAGGAACAAACCAACCTAAATTATTGGAGTTAAGAGATTTTCTTCTTCTTTGTGTATCACAACTTTCCACTTTCTATAATATAATATAATAAAATCAGCTACTTCATCAAAAAGAAAAGTGCGCATAAACTACTCTACGAATATAGTCTTTTCGAAAATTTTGGATAACTAATTCAACTATCAAAAATAATATAACAAAAGTTACTATTTTTAATTCTATATTATCAGAAAAAACATATCAGAGAATTAGTTTTGTAAGTCACTTTCAAATTTCTTTGGAAAAATTAAGTAGATAAGTAAATATATACTAGTTAATCATCTAACATAGTTATAATTTGAATTAATTACAGCTCACGGCAAACATCTAGCTATAATTATAGTTTGAGTTAATTTGTGCGATTTAAACGAATGTTGTGCGCGATTATACAAAAGTTGTGCGCGAATCAAATTGTATAGCGAAATATACACACAGCAAGTTGTATAGCGAATTGTATAAATATTGTGCATAAATTGTATAGTGAAATATACAAATGCAATACAAATATATACAAATGTTGCGCGAATTATACAAACGTTGCTATTTCTATAGCTACGAAATGTAATTATTCAAATTATAGCTATAGACATAATTAAAATATTTTAAATGACTATACGTGAAAATTCCTCAATTTCTTTTGGTTTCATGATTTTTTTAAAAAGCTACTTTCATTTTACACATAAGACATCTAAAAAGATCATTTTGTAAAAAATTTCCAAGAGATCTTAGTTCTCCAAAACACATATAATATTGTCAAATGTGATTTTATTACATCTTTATGTGAAAGAACTCTTATCCACAGAATTCTCCTTTGAAAGTAGAGGATAAAGCTTAAAAATAAAGAATAAAGAAGTAATTTATTGATCATATTATTGAATTTGAGGACAATAAATCCCAGCACCATTTAAGAAATGCTAAGCCGACCTATTTTTATCTGCCTAATCCTCTCTATATATGATATATGATGATTGACTCGTGCAGATATCGTATAAACATTTACAAACTTTAGCAGGGAAAATTTATACTCCCTCCGTCCACCTTTACTTGTCCATTATTGACTTGACGCAAGGATTAAGAAATAGTAACTGATAGAGAAATGACTATAATTAATGATAAGGGTAAATTAAAAACTAAGTGTAAAATTATTTTTTGATTTAATAAACTGGACAAATATTGTTGGACATCCCAAAATAATAGAGTGAATAAGTAAATAATGAAGAAAGAAGTATACTATTCCAATAAATTTGAAATATGAAATAGTCCCTTTTCTTCTATTAAAAAAAATAAAAATAGGTAGGTGCTGCAAGTTAATGCACATAAAACAATCTCCACACTCAAAATCGTGAAGGGGAAATTTATTATTACAATACATTTGAAATATGAATAGTTTCTTTTAGTGGCGGCAGGATTATCATCAAGGGGTTCAAAATTTGAAAAATCAGCTAACCACTCGAGCTAATCGAAGGAGGTTCAACATCTACTATATATATATATAAAAAATTACTATAACCATGTTTAATAGTATAATTTATCGTTGAAGAGGGTTTCGCTACCCCCTGGTATGTGCCGCTTTCCTAATCAAAAGATAGGAGAACACCCCTTCTCCCGAAGTTACGGGGTCATTTTGCCTAGTTCCTTCGACATGGTTCTCTCAAGCGCCCTAGTATACTCTACTTGTTAACCTGATGAAACCCCACCAAAAGACTAGCTACGCCCCTGGTCCCTTTTCTTCTGTCACAAAAATTAAAAATAAAAAATAGATAGGTGCCTAACTTCGTTGCTCTTAAAAGGTTTTCATGAAAATACTTTGATTTGTATGTTTATATATGTTGTACATAGAGAACAAATTCAGAGATTCCGATGACGAAAATAAACTGCGAAAAGATGGCGATAACGACGTTTCCGATGGTTGAAAAATGTGCATCGATGAATCGAGAGAAGGATATAGTTGTAACAGACTTGGATGGAACCTTACTACGAGGTAGAAGCTCTTTCGCTTATTTTGCGTTGGTAGCTTTCGATGTTGGTGGAGTCTTAAGGTTACTTTTTCTTCTCTTAGTTTCACCTCTCGCTGGAATTCTTTACTATTTCATCTCGGAATCTGCTGGAATTCAAGTTATTGTTTTTGCAGCATTTGTAGGGATGAAGGTTTCCGATATAGAATCAGCAGCACGTGTTGTGCTGCCAAAGTTCTATTTAGAAGACCTTCATCCCGAGTCTTGGAGAGTGTTCTCATCATGTGGGAAGCGATGTGTTTTGACAGCCACCCCTAGTATTCTCGTGAAACCATTTTTGAAGGACTACTTAGGGGCGGATATTGTCTTAGGTACTGAGATTGAAACATATAAAGGTAGAGCAACCGGCTTTGTTAGATCGCCAGGAGTTCTGGTTGGGAAGAACAAGGCAAATGCTCTTAGAAGAACTTTTGGAGATACTGAACCTGAAATTGGCTTAGGTGATCGCGATACTGATATTCCTTTTATGACATTGTGTAAGGAAGGTTACTTTGTTCCATCAAAGCCAAAAGTAAAGGCTCTAACTACAGATAAGCTTCCCAAGCCTATTATCTTCCACGATGGTCGCCTTGTCCAAAAGCCAACACCCCTTATGGCTCTTTTTATCCTTCTCTGGATCCCCTTCGGCTTCCTCCTTGCTTGTTTGCGGCTTATTGTTGTGTCACTCCTCCCTATATATCTTCAATATTATGCATTTTGGGCCATTGGCATCCGTCTTACCATTAAAGGCATCCCACCACCTCCTGTAATGAAATCTGAAGACCAATCACGCGTACTTTTTGTTTGTTGTCACAAGACTATTCTTGACAACATTTTTCTCTCTACAGCATTGGGTCGTCCTATTTCAGTCATTAAATACTCTACTTCACGACTTTGTGGGATATTTTCGCCCATCAAAACCATTAGACTCCCTCAAGATCGAGTATCTGATGTTTCCATGATCAAACAATTGTTAAAAGAACACGATCTCGCAATCTTCCCAGAGGGGACTACAAACCGTGGACCATTTCTCCTTAAATTTTCATCATTATTTGCTGAGTTAACCGATGAGATCGTGCCAGTGGCAATGGAGAATAAGATGAGCATGTTTCATGGCACAACAACCCGAGGATGGAAATGGATGGATGCATTTTTCTTTCTCATGAATCCTCGCCCTACTTATGAAATTACGTTTTTGAACAAGTTGCCATATGAGTTCACTTGCAAGTTTGGAAAATCAAGCCATGAAGTAGCTAGTTACGTTCAAAAGGTTATTGCAGAAACTCTTTCTTATAAATGTACTAGTTTTACTAGGAAGGATAAGTATATCGCTCTTGCAGCAAACGATGAAACAATTGTGAAGAAGCAAAGCTAAAGTATATATACTGAAATTTTAATTTTTGTTATCCCTTTCATCAATGTTGCAAAAAGATTTCTTGCCAAAAATATTATGAAAGTAATGGATTTGTTGCTTATACACTTTGTATAATAATAATGCACTTATTTAATGATGAAGAATTTAAAATAACAAAATTATCGGAACAATATAATGGCTATAATTTCACAAATAGAATATTAGAAGAAAGATGGGTATACAACAACAAACAATTACTCCTAGCTTATGAAATTAAAGTAATCTTTTTTTTCTTTTCTGATATAAGTTTAAGTAAAGTGCTCCACACGCTCAACTTTTTTTTTTCTTTTCTGATATCTCATTGCATTATAATAATTTATACAAAATTAGACTTTTAA
>JAPFFP010000002.1:19163889-19174446 GCA_026153255.1 Solanum medicagineum | reverse complement strand
CTTTTAGTGCAATGTAACCATCAAGAAGGGAAGCTATCATTATATTATTTTCTAGTAATTTCTTTTATCAAAAAATGCATTAATTATTTTACCTTTTCAATTTGTTTATCTTTTTCTCATGACATTAACCTTAAAATAACAAACACCAACAAAAATAATATACCCGTGAAATCCCACCTAGTGGGGTCTAGGCAAAGCAAAATGTATGTAAATCTTATCACTACCTCATAAAGATTGAGAGACTATTTTCGAAAGACCCTCATCTCAAAAATATCATCCCAAAAGCAAAAATACTATATGTGAAACAAAATAACTAGAGTGGAAAGCAAATAATAATTTACAAAGACAATAAAAGTAACAAAATAAATGACAGACAATAATAATATAATATATAAAGACACAATTACTAACCTACTATATCATAAGACCAGACAATAATCCTACCCTTACTAACGGTCTAAAATTCTATCCTAATACGCGACCTTTATCTAAGGTCATATCTCAGTGCACATAACCCCTAAATTCAACCTCTCGCACCTCCTAACAAGAGTGTAACATTTTTTCTCTGCACATACTCAAATCATCGCAATCTTACTTCTTACATTTGATCTGCCACAGAAGTCATCCCTAACTTCTCCCGAATGATCTCATTTTTAATCTTATTTCCCTTATGTCCATACATCCATCTCAACATTCTTATCTTCGCGACCTGCATCTTCTCAACATGTGAATTCTTAATTGGTCAGCACTTCACCCCATATAACAAAAACGATCGTAAATATGTTAGATTAAAAGGAACTGACATGAAAATCAGATTTTTAAAAAGGACATTCTTTTCTTTAAAAAAAAATAGTAAAAAAATCAAATTAAATCAATACAAATATTTTCTATAATTATTTCCTACAAAATAAATTTCTATGTAAAAAATAGGCACAGTTCTCAATTGTCGATTGAGGCAAGGGCAAAATGCCTGTGAGGGTTGTGGAGACTTCTTCCGCACTTTCCCAGCCTTCAGGTAATCAACTTCCAATTAATCTCTTAATTTTTTACTTAAATCATTTTTATTGCTTAATCGAAGTTGCAAGTTTGGTTATGTATATAGAAACTGGGTTTAGCTTAATCAACGCAATGTAGGTAGCAATTTTTTTTTGTTTATTTTCGAGTTTGAAGATTCATTTGAAAAGATCTAGGTGTTTATTTTGCTCAATTCGGTGATCTAAGTGAAATTTGAAGTGGGTTTCTTCAATTTCTAGTGTCAGTATGTTTGATTATCATGGTTTAGTGTGTGATTTTCTTGAGTTGAGTGTCTATCGAAAATAAAGGTCTGGTATACACTGCTCTCCCCAGTTCTGCTCACAGTAGTACACTTGGCATGCTGTTGTTGTTGTTGTTGTTGGTGGTGGTGGTGTTAGTATGTAATTTTCATGAGTTGAGCTTCTATTGGAAATAATGGTGTTATACACACTACACTTCCCGGACCTGCTTGTAGAATTACACTAGGTATGTTGTTGTTGTTGTTGGTGTTCTAAGTTTCTCCGACTCTCAAAAATGCTGCCGTATCCATCAAAAATACACTATCTTTGGAGGATCCGACACTCTCCCGTCGATATTTTTGAAGAGTCCGAGCTACATAAGTGGTGTTAGCATGTACTTTTCTTCAGTTGGGTGTCTATCAGAGAAAAGGTCTGCTATACACTATCCCTCCTTAGACCCACTGGTGGAATTATACTGGATATGTTGGTGGTGGGGTACTGGTGTTAGTTTGTATTGCTAAAGTTTTGTACTTTTTGGTGTCAAATTATGTGATTTGTGTTTACTGAGTAGTAAGTAGTTGTTGCATAACTGAAATGCTCATTTTCTTTCAACTGCAAAGGTGGAACTTCAGGAAATACTTTGCCTCCAGCCTGTACCCTTCTAAGTGTTGGACAGGTGAGTTTATGCTTCTTTGATTTTCTCTCTCTGCTCATATTTTTTTAAAATCTTTTTTGTTTTTGTTTTTGTTTTCTCACTCAACAATGGAAGTACCATTGTTTCTATGTTCTTGCGGACTTTATACCAGAGAAGAATCTGAGCTCCCCTATTCCCTGATTTTGAAATTTTTTGTTCTTTGCTGCTTGTATTATGTCCAAATTGTATAAGATGAGAATGATCAGAATGTTGCTGCCTAACCTCTTGGTAGACTGAGAGTAGTCGTGCTTGCTTTGATTGAAATCTAATTTCATTAAGTATCAGCGATTTTGAAGCTTGTTTGAGATCCTTAAAGTGATATAGTATCCTACACACGTCGTTCTTTTCCTAGCTACAAAACCCTAAGGTGAAGCCATGTAGGCCATTTTGAAGAAGTCACCTTCCATCAAAGCGTTATAGCCTATGGGCGTCCATCTGGTAGACCCACTGATCAACTGCTGCAAGGGAGCATACTTCTCACTGTAACATTTTGGCTAATAGTGAAAAGGGCATTAATCATTATGGTGGTTCAGTCCTTCCTTCTGATTGTACTTCCTCCGTATTTATTTGTCAAATATGTTCTTTTCTACTTTTACTTATCATTTTTGACAAATCAAGGAAGGACTAACTTTTTTTCCTATTATGCCCTTAATTTATTAAAATTGAGTAATGTCTTTGAAAAATGTAGCAAGTAAATATGTCTGGGGTCCTATCAATTAATAGGTGTAAAATGGGAAATGCTCTATATCAATCATTGTTTTCTTAATAGGTATGCCAAGTCAAAATTTGAAAAGTAAATGGGGACTGAGGAGTCCCTTTTGGCTATTAATTTAGCCGTGAAGCATTACAACTTACAGTTTTTGGTTGTTCAGCTTGTCAAATAAGAAGTTTCATCATTTCTTACTACATTGCTTTGTTCTAGGCATTTTCTGGGACTCAGAATGTCTCAAGTCAGCAAAAAGATGAAGCTTGGAGGGTAAATGTACGAATTCAAGGTTGTGACCTTGATCATGGATATCTCTGTGGTACAATGGAAGCTCTTAATGTTCCTATGGCAGATACACCAGTAAGAAGCCTTTTGTTTTTACTTAAATGAGCACTAGTTCTCTTTTCCCTTTTCCTTCTCATTAAATTTCTTTGTTACATGAATATGTAGCTACATTAAAGAATTAAGAATAGGAATCTCTTGAAAGCTTAACGTTTTGGCTGCACTTGGGTGAAGCTACGCAGGTTGGTAGACATTGCTTGAAATATGAATTGATAGGTGAACAAAGAGGAGTCCGGAGCCAAAAGGGCAATATAATATGACCCAGAACTCCAATAGGGCATCCAAATCATGGAAGAAACCAAAAAGTTAAAGGCACAGGGACCCACATGCCTTAACCTTTACGTCGTTAGCTAACAAAAAGAGGAAAGCATATTGGCACTACGGCCTTGTAAGACGCACTAACACCTGTGCCTTGCAGGTGATGTAGGGTCCGCCAGTTCGCCCAACCTCCACTTCCCCAACCAACCCCAATTTCCCATTAAAAATAGATGGGTAATTGTGCCTTACAAGGCGCAAAGGTCCATGTGCATTACTAGAATTTATTACGTTTGTTGGTGGAATAGCATTCAGAACTGTTCAAAGAAAAAAAAAAAGGAACTTGTGTAACGCATGAGTTCCTGTGCCTTACAAGGCGCATGGGCCCAAAGAGGGTCTTAATCTAACTGGTCTAGTTTTTCTTTAATGCTTCCAAGTGGTGTCGGGGTATCCAAGTTCACATACATTTTTACTGTCCTTTAAGTTCACAGACAATTTTGTTCATTTTCTCTAGTTCCAAGAACAGCTTTTACAATTAGCTGTAATTGCTGCCTTGTGTCAAATCAAACATTATTATGGCCAATGCATAGTGCATGTGTTTCGATGGAACGTGTGTATAACGGGGAGCTTCTTTTCAAAATAACTTACATGAGAAAGTACGAAAGAAATTTGCAGGAATGAATAATCACTGTCAAAAATTCTGCAGTTATATCTCTGATAAGTGAAATCAAAATTCTGCTTCACACGATTCAATATTTCATTTTATTTTAATGCTATTCTCTTCTTACACTTTTTAGTCTTTTCTTCACGACTTGTTTGTTGAACTCTGAATATGTGAGCTCAGTTCAGTGCTCAGAACTTTATTTCTTATCTTACCTTGACCCTCATTATTCTCTTTTTCAACTTTAACAATCAAGTACTTACCTAATTCTCACTTGTTAAAAAATAAAATAGTCGTGACGTAATTCTCACACACTTGAGCTTTGAACTGGCAACACGGAATCTGTAAATCTGGTAACCACTTGAAGCTGGGTCTCCTTGTCTGTCCTTGAGAACTTCTTATTTCTGCTATCAGACTTAAACAATCAAGTAGTTAATATTATAGTAGAGCCGCTGTAAAAGGTTGGCGACACAAAAAATACAGAGAGGTGCGCACCCTCTAATCTCTATAGCAACGTCGTTTACATAGAGAACAAACTTACTGGGGAAGGGATTTGTCCAGTTGTGATCAGTCTTCAGGATGTAACTGAAACTTTATTCTGTGATTCGTCTGTTTTGGTAAAGACTGTTAACCAGTATGTTCTGGGCGCTCTTTTATATATCTATGACGGGCTAACCTCGAAAATGTATATCACCAGTTCTTCGTGGTATTGCCAGGTAGTTACTTTCTGGGAAGGAGAAATTGTTGATACCAAGAACTATACTTTCTTCACTGGCAAATGGGGTGCCACGTATGTTGTTTTTCTCCTCTTTCTACATTGACCAATATTTATTCCAAATGGTTCGACTAAATTTACAAATCTAGAAGTTTATCTAACTAGTTTGGTTTTATGATCAGATCAGAAGATGACATAAAGCACTGGACCAAGTTTCCGTCATTTTCACCCCTTCTGGTAAGCAGTCAAAGCTGCTTCTTTAAATCAGATATTCGGCCCTCTTTATCTTTTCTGTCCTTTTTCAGAGCCAAGTGGATGTTGATGGCGGTAAATCACTAGACCTGAGTAACTACCCATACATATTCATGGTAACATGTCTTCTATTACTAATTTATACAGCAAGGGAGCTTTGATTGCAGTGGTCATGATGTGTTGCCATTCTGACTTTGGCTGTGCAGAGATGGAAAGAACAATACTTTGTGAATGTTGGAACAGACTGTGGATTGACAATAGCTGGTTTTTACTATGTTTGCTTCTCATTTAGTGACGGCTCCATCAATGGCTTCTATTACGATCCTAATAGCAGGTACTATCTTTTACCAAGCTCTCTCTTTAAGGTTTTCCCATTTACAGGAAGTACCTATTTTGTGCTCATGAACCTTGTCCATCTATTGTAAACTTTGTATGTCTGAAGTTGATTGGATTTATTTTGGCAGTCCTTTTCAGAAGTTGGAACTGAAATCGACAAATGAGGGAAGATTGGGTTTCAGTTTTTCCTCATATGAGTTGCAGTGAATGATCATCAAGACCGGTGTATGGATGGTCATTAAATATAAGCTTTTACTGGCTTCGATATGTTCTGAGTCGTCCATCAGATTTGCTTATTGTCAAGTGGACGCTAAATTTCCAGTATATACAATTGAACCTTGGCAATGGATAGTGGTTCCTACATGGAACATGGATCCTGATTAGTTCACTTATCCAGTAGTTGAAGATATATTGAGGAGTTGAGTCCTAGTGACTGAGTTGTAATTTTTATTTGAGATATGTTTTAGTGAAGTATTTTTTTAGGGTCAACTTTTATCTCGTGTATTTCTGGAAGACCATGAGTTTTAAAAATCTTTTTTACTTAAATTTTGTCAGAAGTCAAAATCAAACAAATAAACTGAAACAATGGGAGTAATCGAGTAATCACTTGCGATGCAACTTTGATGATGAAAGATGTTTCCTACTGCTAATAACACGTGCTAAGCTTTTCTAGAATAGATGATGACACTTGAGATAACAGAATAACCTTGAACGTACGTTATTTTTGTTTATATGAAAGGTGACAAGGCTAGAAGACATTTTAGCCTTATTTTGTAGACTATTTTCGAGAAATCTTTGACTCAAAAGAGTAGTAATCAATGCAAGATTGTTCGAAAAGAGATCTTTTGGGGTGGCGTAGTGGTTTGGGGTTGGGAATTTCATGGAAGTCTCAAGTTCAAAATTTCTTACCAGCAAAAGTAAGGAGTTTGCCTTCTAGGTCGAGCTCGTCCCATCGAACTTGTCTAGTTCATATTACCTCTCCTATGTAGTTTGCAAGATATTATATAAGAGCTAAGATTTATCTTGTGTTCACCAAAGAATAGCAATTGCAAATTCTTTATCGTTCGAAAAGAGACATTATGTCCAATCTAACCTCTAGCTACTATGAAAATTATGTATAGGTCAACACTTAAAGCAACTAAAAAAAAAAATCTTCCTTGTCAAGAATAATTTTCTTTAGTATTAAAATCATTTCTTTTCAGGATATTAGGAGATAGTTCTTTATCATGTCACAACATAAATATTTAGAGGCCTCCCTTTTCCTTTACAAAGCTCAGAAGATTGCTTCCAACACACAACATTTTAAAAAGTTCAAAATAATATTTTCTTTATAGTATAAAACCAATCTTGTTTCTCTTTTTTTAATACCTTTAACACACACACAAGAAAAAAATTAAATAAATTTCTTAATATTTCTTAAATTAATGACATTCAAACATATCATGAGTCATCTTGAACTGTAAAGCCATTCAACATTTTTTCTTCAAAGTTCAACCATGTGAACTTGTATTTGCCACAGCCATTTAATTAAAACAGTACTGCTAACAGAAGTCCTCCATTTGAAGCAATGAATATATGCCTATTCTTTCCAAAGAAAAAGTTAAAAAGAGTTCACCTCATGTACAAAATAATATTCACTTATCATAGCAGATAACTTGTCTTATTTTCAGGATTACAAATCTCACATTTTAAAAAGACTTTTATATAAATATCCTTTGAATGACTTGATAGTGTAAAAAATACATTAAATTGAAAATGTATACAACCTTAAAAAACTCAAACAAATATTACTTATTATAACAGATAACTCGTGTTATTTTCAAAATTATAAATCTCGCATTTTAAGAATACTTTATATAAATATCCTTTGAATGACCTGATAGTGTTAAAATTATGTTAAATTGAAAATGTATACAACCTTACAAAATTCAAACAAATATTTACTTATTATAGCAGATAACTTGTCTTATTTCCAAGATTACAAATCTCACATTTTAAGTAGAATTTGAAATAAATATCCTTTGAATGACCTAATAGTGTTAAAAATATGTTAAATTGACGATGTATACAACCTTAAAAAAATTCAAAAATCATATTAAAATATTGAAAAGAATCAAAAACTAAAAAAGAAAAAGGGGCAAAAAGAAAACACACAAACACTTACCTTCTAAAGGGGAATGTTGTCCTACTTAGCAAATTTGCACTTTAAAAACCTTGAGTCCTTGTGCATAATTGATCCATCACCATTTATTCTCACTTACTAAAGCCAATTTCTAGTCATACACTTTCAAAATGCTTATTTCATCTTATCTTATCCATATTTTGCTCTCCATATTTCTCTTCCTTTTTAGCACTGGTAAATTCTCTAACTCATATTCACTAATTGTCAGGTTCGACAGAACTTAGTAGCTTTCAGGGGTGGAGCCATCCTTTTCGTGTGTCTACTTTTACAGATTTTGAACCCCCTTAATGATGATTCTGGCTCCGTCACCGATAGCTTTGGTCAAAATTGTATCTTGATGTCATGAATTCACTTAATATGTATACAATTTATTCAAAATGGAGTAAACTGTGTTTTTGTTTTTAGAATTCAGAATCTATAAACTCAAAATTTCGGTTCTGCATTTGTGTCTAATTTTACTACATTGTTTTTCGTGTGACTGCAGATGGAACACAAATTATTCTAGTAAACAACTGCAAGGAAAGCATATGGCCGGGGATCCTCGGCGGTGCAGGGCAGACTACCCTAAAAGACGGCGGTTTTCACCTCAGCAGTGGTGAGCAAATCGTCATCGACGTGCCTGACAAGTGGTCAGGGAGAATATGGGGGAGACAGAAGTGTCATTTCGACGAAAATGGGAAAGGAAAATGTGATACTGGCAATTGTGGTGGCCAGTTACAATGCCGGGGGCTAGGAGGTGAGCCCCCGGCTACTGTAGTGGAAATGACACTAGGCTCATCGACTTCACCCTTACATTTCTACGATGTAAGCTTAGTCGATGGGTTCAACTTGCCAGTGTCAATGAAACCTGTGGGAGGAGGCGTTGGTTGTGGTGTAGCGGAATGTGAAGTTGATTTAAATATATGTTGTCCGTCAGCATTGGAAGTGAAATCTGGAGACAGAGTAGTTGGTTGCAAAAGTGCTTGTTTGGCTATACAATCACCAAAATATTGCTGTACAGGAAAATATGCAGATCCAAAAACTTGCAAGCCAACTGTTTTTGCAAATCTATTTAAGGCTATTTGCCCAAAAGCTTATAGTTATGCATTTGATGATTCTTCCAGCCTTTATACATGTAGGGCTCCAAGATATCTCCTAACTTTTTGTCCTCCTAAATGAGAGCTTATTTATGTTGTTGTCTAATGCCCCAGTAATTTAGGACGATGTTGTTATGACTCCGTAGAAATGTTGTTGTATCTATATCGGATCCTACAAAGTGCATTTCTTTTGGAGGCTTTGATATACACTAGATAATATTTTTGAAAAGTCGCGAGCAACGTAAATTTAGGATGTGATTGAAGAGTCACTTCCCTTTTCTTGAAGTTACTTTCTTGTCTACTTCTTTATTTTTTTGTTATTCAGTTTTAAGGGAAAAGTAGTTTAAACTAATCGCCTTAATTAATCAACTATATCTCAATCTCAAATTAGTCGAGACCAACTATTTTTTGTAATCTATAGCTCATTCACCATCCACGAGATCACGAATTCAACATGCAATAGTGATTGGTACCAACATAACACCCACCTTAATCAATCAAGTATGTCTCAATCCCAAAATAATTAGGACCAGCTATTTTCTGTAATTTATAGCTCATTCACCATCCGCGAGATCATGAATTCAACAAGCAATAGTGATTGGTACCAACATAACACACACCTTAATCAATCAAATATGTCTCAATCCCAAATTAGTTAGGGCCAGCTATTTTCTGTAACTCATCCACCAACCGTGAGATCAAGAATTCAACATGTTCAACATGCAATAGTGACTAGACCAACAAAACACAGTACGTCTCAATCCCAAATTAGTTGGGGTCGGATATTTTTGTAGCTCATCCACCATCAGCATGATCACGAATTCAATATGTTCAACATGCACTAGTGACTAGTACCAACATAACAACACCTTAATCAATCAAATATGTCTCAATCCCAAAATCAGTTGGGATCAGATATTTTTGTAGCTCATCCACTATCAGCAGATCACGAATCACATGCAATCGTGACTTGTTCATGAATCAACTTGTTCATGTAGCTCATCAAACATTTGTGAGATCATGATGAAGCCAGGAGAATGCACTCCAATTAAATTAAAAAGTAGTAATTAGAAATCAGAATAATCTGGCACAAACACAAGATAGAGCCAAACAAACAAAAAGATAAGGTATAAAACAAGCAAAACTTACTTAATTACATACCGTATTTTCCATTATTCCTACTAATTTTCAAAAATTCATTCTTTCTATCCGGACACATTAATTCAGTGATTCTGAATATTAATTTAGTAATCTGGATACATTAATTCTGACTCTTAAATTATCTCTATATATAATGTATCATTTTTTAAATGTTACCAATTGATACTTAATTGTTAGTGATTTTTGTCTTCGAAATTGAAGCAATGTATCCAAATTACTGAATTAATATATTCAAATTGTCATGCTTTTTTTAAGGGATTTCTGTAAATTGAAAAAAGATAGAAAAAAATGATAATGAACTCTTTACACTCTGTGATTTCTAAAAATTGCCCATAAAATAATCCAGCACCTTCAGAGCTATCTTGAGAAATTATCCATTTCTAAGCTCTGAAATGGGCTATTTGCATCATATGGCCATTTTGAGGTCTTTCCTTTAAATTATGTCCTCCTTAGCTTAGTTGGGCTAAATTTTGCCTTTAAAGCAGGATAAGGGCCAACTGTGACGTTACGAGGTTACCCATTCATGTATGAGGCTTGTCGGTGGGCATTCGCTTTGAAATAATGTTTGTTTTGATTGCTATTATATCGTATCGTTTGAATTCATTGATAAATAATGATGAAAAGATTCATTCTGTGTAATGACTAATTTGATATAATTGTGTCGTTCATTTAATATTTTCTTCTATTTTGTCTTTATTTAATATTTAATGATTTTAATTTATTATTTATCCTACCTTTTCATAGTAATTTTACTTCGTACCCTACAATTTCTTATAGGTCTATCATTCAAATTATGAATGTGTGATGATATTATATAATGATAGAGAAAGATACAATCTATACAAATATTGTATCCATTAAAACAATACAATATGATACTATACATTATGAAATAATATATATCTCACGTGCAGGCCAGTTGTC
>JAPFFP010000002.1:19146654-19163789 GCA_026153255.1 Solanum medicagineum | reverse complement strand
TGTGAGAGGTATGGCATTACTTCAATATATACAGAAGCTTGGGCTCTATACAAGGCAGCAGAATATTTTTAATGATTTTAAAAATCCCTATAATTAAGGAATCCCTATAATCAAGGAATCCCTATAATTAAGGATTCTAACACTAATTGATTATGTTTTTGAGAAGTATTTATGATATATTGTTTAACTGTTTTGGTTATCTTACATATCGTACATTCCACGTACTGACGTTCTCAGGACCTGCATCGTTTTATGATGCAGATGCAGGTGACAGAGTTCCCCAGCAGTCGCTTCGTTGAGAACCTGACAGCTATCAGTTATTGGTGAGGCCTCTTCTCAGTCCGAGGCTCCTATGTTCGTGTTATTTCATTTCAGTTTTTGCATTAATTCTGGCTACTTGGGGCCTATCTCAGTAGCCCTTTCAGACAGCTTATTAAAGGTTCCATGGACTATGTATAAGTAGTTCAATTCTAGTTCATTCAGACAATGCTTAAAAGTTTTGTATTCAGCTTGTGCAGACAGTTTTGGTTCATCTTATTGCTTTTATGGCTTTTTCCACTAGTATGAGTCTTCGGCTAAGTAAGTAGCCAGACCAAGTGGTTCGCTTGGGACCAGAAATGATTTTCGAGTGCTGGCCACGTCCAGGGTGTAGGCTCGGGGCATGACAATAAGTAACCTGAAAAAAAGATTAATTAACTCAGTTAAAGTATAAATAATGTAAAAATATGTTCCACACATTATTGGAACACATGAATCACACTAGTTAACATGTGTTGTGTTCATAGTTCAGTTTGGATCAACTATTGATTAAAATTAAATTAATTTAGTCGATTTTTTAAATTTTAAAATCAAATCAAAATGAAATAACAAAAAAAATTGTTAATTTGGTTATTATTGATTTGATTCAAAAAAAAAATTATTGTTTGAGTAATTAATTTGTTGAGGACATATACATTGCGATAGATCCAGATACTCAGTATATGAACAATTCACAAGAAAACTACTAATTAAGCAATAGTAGAGTCATTATTACATGAGTAGAGTGATTTGGTTAAGTAATATTAAAGTTATTATATACCAAAGATCAAATATTTATAACATAAAGATAATCAAGCTTAATAATTGAGGAATACCTGGGGGAAAGGTACAAGAAAAGTATATACCAAAACACTAATTCTCACATATAAATGGTTAAGTTAAAGATTTAAATTAATTAAAATTTAAGAAAATATTTTTATTTTATTTATGACTAATATATAAATAATTTTTCAGTTTAATTTGATTATTTTTTGCATTTTTTAAGCACAATCAAAATCTAATTAAATAGTATTGATTTTTAAAATTAAACCTAATCAAATCAAATCTCAATATTTTTAATTAATTTTTTTAAATTACGATTCAATTTAATTTTTTTACTATAACCGTGAACTGTCTGGTGTGCATCTCTTGGTTCTCCGTCAAAACAGGAAAACATGCAGATTAGCTGTGCTGTGCTTGCTGTTAGTGATTACTGCACACAAAATTATCAATTAAAAGATGAAAGGAAGATGTACATACAGTAGACATCAAAATATGATAAAATATTATGAAAGACGAGTTTAAATTCAATTGAAATTCTATGAGATGTGTTTAAATTCAATTAAAATTCCACGAGACGTATTTAATTTTGGTTAGAATTTTGGGAGATTGTACTTTATCATTCTAAATCCTAATTTATACTCATTGAAAGGATAATATATTTTTTTGAAAACGCATCTAAAAAATTTCATAAATTTATGAAATATACATCCCAATCAATTGGAGACCAAATAAATCTTGATGATGTACACATTATCCTATATTTGAGGAATACGTCATTAACAAACCTTGAATCATGAAGAAAATTTAGAAAGAAAAATGAAGGAAAGGAACAAAATTGTACTCATTATTCTATCAATAAAATTGTATTTAACTATATTTTAATTATGATTGTAAGTTATTTTCTATGTATCACTTTAAAATGTTTCAAAACACATATATTCCTGCGTGAGATTTGAAAGGTTGATTATGGTGTTAGACGTAAAAGTAGAGGTAGGCTGAAGATAGAATATAACACATCTGTAATTTATCGAGAACAAAATTAGTATTAGGGCTAGTTTCAATATATATAATAGAGTAATTAGCTTACATAAATATAGTCATGTTTTATTTATATCAAAATAACCAAAAGTATACACTAAAAATATAATATAGTTTTTTCAAAAGTCATACAAAGTATACATTGACCGTACAATATAGCTTATCTATACATGAATTACCAATACTTGAACTATATAGCTTACCTATACATGAACTGTATAGTGACTATATATTATGATATACTCAAAAAGCTGAAAACTAACTAAACTATACATAAATTATACACTAATTGTATTGACAATTCAATTTTGATCAACTTGAATCACCTCTAAATAATTTTAAATTTTAGATATGAAATCCTCTTAATATTTTAAGTCTTTTTATATATAATTTTCTCAAAATGTTTCATCTAATTGATGTGTTAGTTTTATTTATTTATTTATCTATTTATTTATTTATTTATCTATTTATTTATTTATTTATTTAAAAAGAAGAAGGAGGAGGAGGTGGAGGGGGAGGGGGAGGAGGAGGAGAGGAAGGGAGAGGAGGGGAAGAGGTCACTAATGGAAAAATTGAAAGAAAGAAGAAGGATATGACCAACATTCAATTTAGCCAATTTTACATGGACCCTTAATATTATTTCTAGACAAATTTGTATTTTAATGCGACTTTTTTGATATATTTGTTTTAATCATAAATTTTTGATATAATATATAAATATGTGTTTAACTTTGGTCTCATATGATATTTATGTTCTTTAAATTTAAGCCTTGTTAAGTTGTAACATTTAGTATTAGAGTTTGTTATAATATAGAATTGACAATGTGTCACACATGCATCATATTTGGCGTCCCATATGACAATTCAAATTCGCATATTATGCGACATTCTATATGGCGTCCTAAATGTATTATAGCATGTAAATGACATGTATCTATTTGTTCAACTTTATATAAATTTGTCACATAAGTTGCGTGTGTCTATTTGTTCAATTTATACTCCCTCGTCCAATTTTATATAACACTCTTTGACTTGGCACGAAGTTTAAAAAAAAGACTTTGAATCTTATGATCTTAAATAATTCTTAGATACTTGTGTATTTGAGATTCATTTTATTAAGGGTAAATCGAAAAATTTAAAGCTAAATTATTTCTAATTATACTAAAAGTGAATTTCTTTTTGAGATAGACTAAAAAAAAGTACCACATAAAATGAATAGAAATAAATTTACATATCTACTTGTACTCACTCAAAATTAAAAGACATAAATAATAATAAAGTAAGATTTCCCCATTCCTACTTAGTTAATGTAAAAGGGATGGATAGATGTGTTTATACTGTCCATTTATTTGTGAATTTGACGAATTAATCAATTTGTTTTTCAATTTCAAGAGTCCTTCTCTTAACAAAAGTATTTTTTTTTTAAAAAAAAGAACATAAGAGAAAAGATTTTGACTAGAATATCATCGTAAACCACGAAAAGAACTTAAATATCAAAAAACATGGCTACACTGGTATTTGATAACGACTCTTAACAAAATTTTAAAAAAAATTAAAAGAAAGATTTTGACTAGAATATCATCATGAAACACAAAAAAAGCATAAATATCATAAAAGATGGTTGTACTCGGATTTTGTAACGAGTTTGAAAAATAAATTTTAATTGGGAGTGTAATAGTCAATTAAACAAAATACACAAGTAGGTCTTTATGATCTAAAACTTGAATAAATAGACACATTCGCCTTATATAATATCCTACATGACAATATCGTGTACTACATAGCGTCTTACATATATTTATTAATATATTACATATATAATATCTTACATGTATTATGCCACATAAAATACATATATTTATTTGTTTAATTTTATACAGATTAAGTGCTTATTTATAAACACACAAAGTTAAAGTTAATTTGATCATATTAATATAAAAAATTATAATTTGTAGTACTTGTATATATTCTTTTAAATATCTAATATTTTTATTTTACGATATCTAATAAAATTTAGCTTTAAATTTTTTTTCTAATGTCCCATGACAACAACAAAAAAAAAAGAATGAAATGAGTATTATTTTTCCACAAATAATTAATCATATGATACTTTTTATTCTCAAAAAAGGTTTTGTCTTTTTAACCTAGTACAATGAATTAAAAAAAAAAAAAGAATAAACAGCTCATCTTTTTTTCCTTTTTTGTTCATCATTTTAAAGAACTCAATTTCAATCTCCTTTCTCCTAATTTCTCTCATTTTTCTATTTCCCCAGTTTGAGTCCCTTTTACTTTTCCAGATTTTCTCTTTATATTTTCAAGTCTTCTTCTTCTTTTAGAAACGAAATATAGATATGGGTATGAAGATAGATGATGAAGAATTTTTAGTAGACAGAGCATTGCAAATCGAAACGGACGATGAAGAAAATGAGGCTCGTGATACGGTTAATGAAGACGACGATACTGGATCTGATCTCTCCAATCACTCTGTACATGCCAATGCACCTTTTCAGAGCCAACTTGGACCTCATGATTCTCCTACTTGGCCTCAAAGTTATAGGTATTTTTTTTTTCTATTTTTTGCTAATTTTTTCATGCATGGAACATAAATGTATAGTAATAGCTAGTGGTAGAAAACGTATAATTCGTGGTAATGAGCTTTTCATTTGTTTGAAGTATTGGGATAGTTACTTGGTATTATTTGGTGGAATTATCGAGGTGCGCATAAGGTGGAAAGGACTCTAAAAAAATAGTTATCCCTCTCCCGGTGATTATGAATGAATAGTCGAGATGCATGCAAGTTGCTTCGAAGTTCAAACAATAAGGTTAACTATAGAAAAAGAACAAATGTATAGTAACATGTATAACTAAAAAGTTAAATATGAGTCTTTGGTTCAAATCCATAGACAAAAACATCGAGTGATTCTTTTATCTGTCCTAGTCTTGGTAGACAGAGTTATTGGAGGTAGCAGGTATCTCGTGGAATTAGTTGAGGTGCACGAAATCTAGCCCCAATTAGTTGAGGTGCGCGAAATCTAGCCCCAATTAGTTGAGGTGCGCAAAATCTAGCCCCTGCACCCTGGTTATATAAACAAGATGTTAAATATGAGTCTTTAAATTTGTGTTGTTATTGTATATAGATATTGAAGGGAGCCTTGTCATGACTGATAAAGTTGACATCATGTGTAAGGAGATCACGGCTTGAGATGTGAAAACAGCCTCTTGCAAAAATGATAGGGTAAGACGGCTTACAATGGACCCTTATGGTTCAGTTCTTCTCTGGACTCCACGCATAAGGGGAGCTTAGTTCCCCAGATTGCCTTTTTCTTTGTATATAGATTTTCTGCTCTGGCTACTTCATAGATTAATATTGGAGGGTGTTTGGCTATAGGGATTAGGGGGTATTCTCAGTATAAATGTCAGGATTAAATTTGCAGTATTTTGTTGTGGATAACTAGGATAAAATTTAGTGTATTACATAGTAGATACTGGACTTTGACTATGTAGCTATGTTTCGAATACATTATTTTAATTTCAACTAGCTATGTTTGAGAAAGATATGGCTATGTGGTATAAAGGGAAAAAGAAATACTATTTTTGGTTATTAAAATGCAGATATTGAACTTAGTAACAGCAGATGATTAAGGTAGGAATGGCTTGGGAGTTTCAAATATTTTAGTTTTCCATATCTTTATGACGTTCATTGGAAGTTTCTATAATATAAACTTCTTCAAGAGTATTAGAAGTATAGATTAGCCAATTTGTTTTGATTTGTGAACAAACTCGCATATCCTAGCTTTTGCACTGATTAATAAAACAAAACAGTATTAACATTTTAGCATAAGACAATACAAAAAGTACTATGTTAACTTTCTCTGTTTCACATTGTCCTTTCATAGGTATTTGTGTAGTTTTATGTTTACCAAATTCCACTATACATATATGTTGTGGTGAAATGGCAGACAAGTGAATCTATATATGACAACATGCCCATTGTAATATCACAAGTGGGATATGGGGAAGATAATATGTATGCAGACTTTACACCTGTCTTGGACGGTAGAGAGACGGTTTCTAATAGACCTCCGCGCAAGGAAATACTATCATCATGATAAAAAGAACAATTGCATTTTGTTACTTCTTGTGAATTGACTTGGAATTTGTATAATTTTTCATCCAAATGTAGAGTACTGAATCTTTTATTGAATATGTAGGAGGTCAATGGACATGTTTACAGGGGTGACCCCTCCATCATTGAGCTTTTTAAGGAGCAGCACCATGTTGAGTTCAGCATACATGAGGTCTCAGTCTCCTACAACTCAACATTCCCTTTGTAAACCTCTCATTTCTTCTCCAAGCTTCGATAGGGAAGACATTCCAACTTTGAATCCTTCAAAGTTATCGGTCGTTTCTTCAGCAAGATTTTCAGCACCTGAATTGCCACCATCACAGCAGTGTTCGTATACTCAATCAGTTCTTAATGGTAAGACACGGATGTTATCTTGTTGTTTATATATTGATGGTTCATTGTTCTACTATTAAAGTGGCCCAATTTTTGGCGCGCTATTTTGTCATCGTAACATATGTGCCTAAAGACTAGCCATCAAAACATTTATATAGTGATGCCTTGTTGTTCTACTATTAGTGTAGTCTAACTTTTGTCCTGCAACTTTGTCATCGTAATATATATTTTTTTTCCCAAATTGAGGGTAGGGGAGGGGGGGGGGGGATTTTGATGTGGGGGATCGAACCCTCACCAACAAGGTGGGAATTCAGGTAGCCAACCAACTGAGCTACTAAGATTCCCCTGTCATCGTAATATTAGATTGTCCATTTTCTGTTGCACTTTTTGACTATGTGCACTATTTGAAAATCATGATAGAACGTCTTTGATTGTGTTCAGAAGCGGTTTAGACGTTTAGACTTGTATTTGTATATCCTGGAGCTATATGTGTCATATACTGTTGTTCTATAGGTGCTAATTTCTGAAATTTCATCTATGTTTCTCCTGAAAGTCCAGTTATTTGGTTAAAATATCTGTAGATTGATATCCGACTAATGTTCTTCTTGTTTTTCCTTGCCGAATTTGTTTCAATTACTTTAAACCTCTCATCTCTATTCTCCTCTTTCTTTGTTTAACATTGATTGATTTTTCAATGCAGCAATAAATGCTCTGTGTGGAATAGGGATCCTTTCGATTCCCTATGCACTCAAAGAAGGGGGATGGTGTAGCCTTTTCCTTCTGTTTCTTTTTGGAGTCATTACTTTTTATACTGGAGTTCTTTTGAAAAAATGTTTAGAAAGTTCTCCTGGTATTGAAACCTATCCAGATATTGGACAAGCTGCCTTTGGAATTGTCGGTCGAATAATTATTGCTGTGAGTATGAGAAATTATTGATGACATATGTACAAATGCTTTTCAATTTGTAGAGCAAGATTTTTGTGTAGTTACTAATGTTGAATTTTCATTAAATGCAGATAGCTTTGTACGCGGAACTATATGTAAGCATCTAGTTCTTGCTCTCTGCTTCATTCTAGTGCTGCAGTATGTTGGCCTTAACTTGGAACTATTTTCTCTTCTTTGCAGTCCTCTTGCATAGAGTATTTGATTATGATGAGTGATAACCTTGCTGCTCTATTCCCGAATAGTCACATGGAATTTGCTGGAATTCATCTGAATTCTTATCAAATGTGTGCCATTATTTCTACCCTTGTCATACTCCCAACGGTTTGGCTTAGAAATCTCAGTTTGCTGTCTATTGTTTCTGGTATTGGATCACTTTAGCTTACCTCGTCTCGAATTAGTTCATAGATGTTCTATTTGTGCTAATGTGTGTTGAATCCTGATGCTTGTAACATAGCCGGTGGCGTGATTGCACTGATTATCGTGGTAATCTGCTTGCTATGGGTCGGGGTGGTTGATGATGTAGGATTTCACCCAAGTGGAACAGCTATAAACATTGCAAAGTTACCCGTCACAATTGGTCTTTATAGTTTCTGCTATGGAAGCCATTCAGTTTTCCCAAATATCTACTCATCGATGAAAGAACCTTCAAGATTCCCTTCTGTTCTTCTTATAAGGTAAAATAAATGAATGAGGCACTTACATATAGAATGAATGTTATTCTTTGATCAAAACGTACATCTGCAATTTGAAGGTTTCATATTTAACTTGTGTTAGTTCATACTGATATTACAGCTTCAGCACTGCCTTCTTTTCGTACCTCGGCGTAGCAATTTGTGGCTTTTTAATGTTTGGTGAAAAAACCAATCCACAATTCACTTTGAATTTGCCAGCAAAACTTGTTACTTCAAAAGTTGCAGCTTGGACAGTGGTAAGAATAATGTGTCTCTCATAGAAGACTGAATATTTTTCCCCTGTTTTATGTCGGATGATTATTGAAAATCTGGATTAAAATTATGGTGTTTTTGGCAGGTCATAACCCCTTTAACGAAATACGCAATAACAATTACACCAATAGCTTTTAGCATAGAAGAATTCTTACCTTCACCTCAGTTTAGAACTTACGGTGTATCCATACTCATCAGAACACTTTTGGTGTTTTCAACTCTGGTCATTGCATTGTCAATTCCATATTTTGGTATGTATTTTCATCTAACATATGCAATTGCAACGATATAGATGACCACAAAAAGAGGAAACCATTAAAAGTTTGAATGACCGACAGATTTGTGATCTGTTTTACCACTAATTTCTTTTTAAAACTTCACTGCAGGTTCGGTAATGTCATTCATTGGGTCTTCACTAGTAATGTGTGTGGTAAGTTTAGCAAAGTTGCTCCATTAACTGAAATGGTGAAGCTAATTAGCTAAAGTAAACATAACTTGAATCTTTCTTTTGCTTCTTTTTTTCCAGTCTTTAATCCTTCCTTGTGCATGCTACGTCAAACTAAGCAAGGATCGAATCACACGATTCCAGGTAACTTTTTCTCCATTTTTTTAGTTGAAAGAAGTAACTCTTTTCACCCTAGTTATGCTAAAAGTATTTATTTTCCTGTTGTACTACTCAGCTTGCAGCTTGCAGTTTCATCGTAGTGGTGGGACTGATTTCTGCTGTTATTGGCACATATTCTTCACTCACAAGCATGGCGTAGTTTGAAGACGGATGACTTGGTCTCGTTATTGATAGAGTGAATAGATTTGTCATTTCTGATTCAAAATCATAGTGTTCTGATAGTCAGGTTTTTGTACACTATGCACGGTGTAGCATTGATCAGAAAACACAGATCAATTTCAAAGTGAAGAGGGTTCAAAAGGAAACAGAGTACCACCAATTTTGTAGAATTGTTTGAGAGATTATGAAATTGAAGTAGTAGTAATTAGCAAGAAATTAGAACTTGATTCATTTTTTTTTCTCTTAATGTTATCTTTTTAAGCCCTTTAAATTGTAACTAATCATTGTAACAGTAGTTAATCACATTGTTACTTCATGATTAAGCAGTTAATTAGACAAACAAGCTATCACCCTGGGGATTATCTACGGCTTCTCTTAGTACTAATCATCTATTTGTATCTACTTTTTGTTGTATATTGATAGTATAACCACTAATTTGGTCCAACTTATGGGTACATGATGAAAATTAGGTCTTGGGCCTAACTCACATCCCAAAAGTTAGCTCAAAGGGAAGAGGAAGCAATGTTCTGATACCATGATGAAAATTAGGTATTGGGCTTAACTCACACCCCAAAAGCTAGCTCAAAGGGAGGAGGGTTGCCTAAGTCTTATAAGGAGCCCACCCATCTCATTAACCACCAATGTGGGACTTCTCGTCTCAACAGTACACAACTTGAACTTTGATATGTGAAATTGGACTCGGCTCTAAGATTTCTAGAATATGGATGCACCACTAAAGAAAGGAGAATTTAAGAATGATTCATTTTTATCGAGTAAATAATTCAATATTCAATCAAGTGCAACAACGGATCGAGATCCTGCGAGGGTGAGCTAACTCCAAAACCCTGTATTTAGTTCGGATTGCAGACTGTAACTTGCCTGCATGAAGTCGGAATCGCTAGTAATCGCCGGTCAGCCATATGGTAGTGAATTCGTGTCCGGGCCTGGTACACACCGCCCATCACATTATGGGAGCTAGTCATGCCCGAAGTCATTACCTTAACCGCAAGGAGGGGGATGCCTAAGGCAGGACTAGTGACTGGAGTGAAGTCGTAACAAGGTAGCCTTACTGGAAGGTGCGAATGGATCATTCAACCCTTTTGTAGCATGAGAGCTAACACATAATATCAAATGAAATTTCGGAAATACATACATAATACACTTAATTTGGAGAAAAGGTTTTTTTTCCCTCTAGTTTGCTTGAATGTAAATATAGTAATTTTTATGTAATTCACCTACTTTCCTTCTCTTCTAGAGTTGCATCTAGACTTTTAAGTTTATAAACACGATTCTCTTTGTTCACTACATTTTCAACATAATTAAGTGAACTTCATAATAAATACAAAATTTGAATCAAAATTATTGAGTTCTATTGAATCCGTACAGTAGGAGTAGAATGTTGGTGTGGTTTGAATAGTCACAATTAGTCAGAGTTTGGATTGGTATGAAGGGATGTTGAATGAAGCAAAGGCCTACCATTGCTTGCCATAAAATTATCTTAACACACAAACTGGTCCTACATTCAAACTTTCCAACTGTTGCTATGTCCAGTTAACTACTTAGAATTGTGAGATACCAAAAGGATGAAACACCTCTCTTACCAATTTTAGCTTCTTCACTTCTTTTCTTCCCTTACATGTCTTATTACACCAGTTCCTTCTAGTTTCTATGTATTTTAAAATTCATTTTTTATCGTCCGATTGAAAAAAATAAAAATGATCTATTATATCTACTTAGAATTTAAATAAAAGAAAATAATTGAAGGGTGGAACTTAGTTGCATTCATGCTAATAGGTTGGAGTATGTTACTTCAATTACGTCTTTCTTTTTCTTCAGTCGAGGGTTTGTCAAAAACAATCTCTCTGTCCTTCCTAGACCTTACTCTGTGGAAATACTAAAGTATTGAAAGAAATTAAATCGGATCACCCATGTGGATCAATCCAGATCCATATTAATAAATTAATAATCTAAATATTTAATTTATTAATAAAAAAATGAGACACAACTATTTAAAAAGTTGTGTCCCTTTAGAATTATAAAAGGTTTCTATTGAAAAAGAAACAACATAACTTTTCTCCAAAACAGAAAGAAAAAGAACAGTACTTTCTTCTTCTGCTGCTTCTTCTAATTCCGACAAGATTCCATTGAAGGTCTTGTGCATATTTCTTCTTTGAAAAGCATTAAAACGTATACTTCTATCATAAGATACGATTTATAGACTATAATTCTTATAGTTTGTCTCTATTTACATGTGATTGCACTTTTAGACTAGTGAAATAAATTCAATGATCCTGCAGACGATGTGTTTGTTGATTAAATTCTTCAAGTATGTTGTAAAACGACAAATAAATAAGTAATGAAATTCCTACAGTAAACGACATATAACTAATATCATTATCATTTTGTAATATAAACATTGTATCGTATTTTTTTTAATTTTTTTTTAACAGAGTGTATTACACAATCATCATAACGCTATTTTGCTTAAAGTTTACACGCAGATTGAAAATACATTTCCATAATATATATACTTTAATACTAATTAATAATTGGAATGGCACAGACATAATTATTTTATTAAACATATGCTTTGTTGATATGGCCATGTGCCTTCCCTGCCTAGTTTATTAATGAAATGATTTAACTTGATAAAAAAGCATATGTAACTGTCATTAGACCTATCGATCGCTAAGTGTTAGGATCTCATAAGAGAAGTGTAGAAGTCTAAAACACTTTTAAAATAATGTGAATTATTTCTTTTCGCTTATGTGATATAATTTGACTTGATATAAAATTTCAAAAAGGAAAAACAGATATTTTTGAAACATTGGGTGTAAAATAAGCCATATATATATTTTGTGTGTCTATAAATCACTTGGCATAATATATAAATGTGCTATTTAACTTGGCCTCAACTGCCTTTTATGTCCTCCAATTTTGGGTATAAACATGTAGATAGATACTTAAACTTGTAAAAAGTTGAACAAGTAGAACATGTGTCCTACGAGGCTTCGTGTCCAACATGGTCTCCTACGTGTATTATGTTATATAGAATATGTGCGTCTACATGTTCATCTTTTTACAAGTTTATGTTTACTTGTTCACACCAAAGTTGAAGGGTATAGATATTAGATCAAGTCAAGTTGAAAGACACATTTATATACTCATTGTTAATAATTTCATTGAAGATAAAATGAGCATTTTAAAGCAAAATTGTTACTAAACATAGAGATGTATCATAGAACAGACTATGTTACTGATCAGGAAAAACCTTATTAACATTGCTTATGAAAATACTGTCTCCGTTACTATTTCTACTTTCACACAAAGACGAAACAAATTCTAAAAAAGAGTCAATATCGTGTAAATTCTTGGATGCCTTAACATCACGACGAAGGAAAGTTTAGTTTAGAACGTCAACAAAATATAAATATAAAATTAAAACATATAGAGCTAGATTGTCTTTGAAAACACTCTAAAGATGTTTTTCAACTACAGTTGCTGGTCAATTTTTAGAAATAATTATGTTCAAAATTTTGAACTTATTTCCCAAAATATATTTTTTCTCCTTTAAAATATACTATTTTCATTACCTAATCCACGTGCTACTCCATCAATATTTTTTCTATATATACATCAAATCTTTGAGCTACCTTTCATCAAACTATACTACAAAAATTCTTCACCCTTTGATCAATTCAATATAAAAAAAAAAAATCAAATTAATCAAAATAATTAATTTGATGGCTATTTCTACTAATTTTCCATCATTAATATTGTTGATTAGTGTTTTTCTTGTATTATGTGTCATCCCTCAGCCTGTACAAGCAATGACCAGACATTATGAGTTCAATGTATGCATGATATCCCAAAAAAAAATAATAATAATAAATATATATATATATGTATGTATGTATTTTATTTTATTTCTTACAAGTGCTAACCCTTTTTTTTTTTGTATTTTTAATATTTTCTATGTAGATTACAATGCAAAATGTGACAAGATTGTGCCATACAAAAAGCATTGTGACAGTCAATGGAAAATTCCCTGGACCTCCAATTGTGACAAGGGAGGGTGATCATCTACTTATAAAAGTCACCAATCATGTTCCTAACAATATTACCCTTCATTGGTATATAATCTTTTTATCATACATGGTTTCTATCTGTGTTGCTCGGACTCTTTAAAAGTATCAGTGGGTACGTGTCGAATTCGTCAAAAATATTATATTTTCAGAGAATTCGATTCAAATGTGGCATTGAAAGTGAGAGTCCGTGCAACTTAAGTTTCCATTACATTAATTTGGCTATTTTATGCAAATGGCTGGCCCCATTAATGGACATACAAAACATTAGACTATACGTTTTAGACCATGGTTTAACATTTTCTTATAAGGTTTTCAGTTTGCTCGAAAAGAATCTTAAAACCATGGTTTAAAAGGTACATATAAAAGTTACAAGATAGTAAAAACGATAATCACCTACCAAACAACTGCCCTAAAAAGGGACAAAATTTCATAATCCATTTATTGGCATCCTTTCTAGATGATTTAACTTAAATATATTGATATCTTATTATTTTGCACAATATTAGTGTATTTTAATCTATTGTAGTTCGTTAACTTGCTTATTTTTTCATATAACCCCGCACTCAGTGGCGGAGCCAGGTTTTTTAATAAAGGGTGTCAAATAAAAATATATAGGTTGATATAAAGGATAGAGCACACTACCTCAAACAATTTTTGCAACCCCTTAACCACTACACTAAATATTTGGGTTGTGTCAAGAGGTATCAATACTGATATAAATATTTATTTAATCAAATTTTGACCTATATATATATAATGTAATATTTTGACGAAGGAATGTTGCTTCACACCTGTCGGCCATAGGTGGCTCGACCCCTGCATGTACTTATAACTTTTCCCTCTTTCTCTTTTAACAGGCATGGAGTTAGACAACTACGTAATGGATGGGCAGATGGACCTGCATATATAACACAATGTCCCATTCAAACTGGCCAAACCTATGTATACAATTACACAATTATTGGCCAAAGAGGGACTTTGTGGTGGCATGCACATATTTCATGGCTAAGATCTACTATTTATGGTCCTCTAATTATTCTTCCTAAGAAAAATGTATCTTACCCTTTTGTCAAACCATACAAGGAAGTTCCAGTCATCTTTGGTATATACTCAATTATCCATCTAAATACACAAAATTAAAATTATTTTTATAATCCAATAATAATCTTCGTCTAGTATATTCTGCTTATGGGGTTTGATGGGGTTTCACGGAAACAACCTCTCTATCTCTATGAGATAGTGGTAAAGTCTGCGCATATTTTATCCTCCGCAGACCCACACTTATGATATTCCACTGGATGTGTTATTGTTGTTCTAATAATAATCTCCATCTAAATTAATATTCATTCTTGTAAAATTTTATTGATGTTTTAGGAGAATGGTTCAATGCTGATCCTGAGGCAATTATTGGCCAAGCTTTGCAAACTGGTGGAGGCCCAAATGTCTCTGATGCCTACACCATCAATGGCCTTCCTGGGCTCTTGTATAATTGCTCTGCAAAAGGTACATTAATAGGTCAATCACTATTTTTACTCCTTCCATCCCATTTTATGTGGCACCTTTTAACGTGACACGGTAAAAAAGACTTTTGAAACTTGTGGTCTAAAATCATTCTTAGATATTTGTGTTTCTGAGAATCATTTCATTAAGGGTAAAATAGGAATTTTAAAGTTGAATTATTTTCAATTAGAATAAGGTGACATTCTTTTTTGGAACGAACCAAAAAAAAAAGGTGTCACATAAAATGGGATGGAGGGAGTATAATTTTACACCATAAAGGTCATCTTTGTAATTCCACATTTCAAGGGGCTTTCTTATAAATATCCTCCTTTTTCCACTCTAGGAGGATCAATAGTGTTCTTGATTTACCCTCCGGTGTAACTCGAACCCTCAGTCTAGTATTTGATGGTAGAGGTGCTCAACCACTTGAGTAAAGCTCACTTGTCTATAAATATTCTTTGAATGATCTGATAGTATAAATCTTTTACACTAACAATGTATATATAATTTAAATCATTATTTTTTACAGTATCGTGTCACTTTTACTTGTTATAACAGGTAATGTATCTTATTTTCAAGATTATATTCTATAACACTAACTTGTGCTCTATAAATGATTTGTGTAACAGATACATTCAAGCTAAAAGTCAAGCAAGGGAAAACATACCTTCTAAGAATGATCAATGCTGCACTCAATGATGAACTTTTTTTCAGCATTGCAAATCATACACTCACAGTAGTTGAAGCTGATGCATTATATGTCAAACCATTTGACACTGAAACAGTACTTATAACACCAGGACAAACAACAAATGTACTTTTGAAAACCAAATCAGAATACCCTGATGCCACTTTTCTCATGTCTGCTAGACCTTATGTCACTGGCCAAGGCACATTTGACAACTCTACTGTTGCTGGAATTCTCGAATACGAATCACCATCACTTCATTCTACCAAATCACCCAAGAAAATCCCCCTGTTTAAGCCTGTTTTACCTCCGTTGAACGATACGTCTTTTGCTACTAATTTCAGTAAAATGCTTCGTAGCTTGGACAACTCTGCATTTCCTGCTAACGTTGACAAACGTTTTTTCTTCACAGTTGGCCTTGGCACAAACCCTTGTGACCAAAATCAAACTTGTCAAGGTCCTAATGGGACTAAATTTGCAGCATCGATAAATAACGTGTCGTTTGTACAGCCTACAACTGCTCTGCTTCAATCTCATTATTTTGGAAAATCAAAGGGTGTTTATAGCCCATATTTTCCTGTGAATCCTTTGAATTGGTTTAATTATACTGGGAATCCTCCAAATAACACAATGGTTAATAATGATACTAAAGTTTTGGTACTTCCTTTTAATACAAGTGTTGAGCTAATTATGCAAGATACAAGTATTCTTGGTGCTGAAAGTCATCCGCTTCATCTTCATGGCTTCAATTTCTTTGTTGTTGGACAAGGTTTTGGTAATTTTGACCCTAATATGGATCCTGCTAAATTCAATCTCATTGATCCTGTTGAGAGGAATACTGTAGGTGTGCCATCTGGTGGATGGGTCGCGATTCGATTTTTAGCGGATAATCCAGGTTAGTCGTTTTGCTATTTCATTTTATGTGATACTATTACTCTACCGTCACAAAACAAACTTGTGAGTACAACTCTATCTATCCCCAATTTCTTTTCTTTGATTGGAACGCTAGCTTGTTTAACTTTAATGACATGATCTATAGCTACATACACAACTCTCATTCATTAGAGATGAATCCAAAATATAAATTCTTGAGTTTTTTATATTGAACCCGTTATATTTTGAAGTTATGGGTTCATGTCTACTATTTATTGAAGTTTTGATAATTTTTTACACATAAAGTTATGTTCTATGTCGAAAGTTGTGGGTTCAATTGAACCAGCATAACAGAATAATTATCTTTTTGAATCCCTTTTATAAAATATTTACTGTTTTAAACATATTTTTTATTATTATCTAGATATTCCATATTTGAAAAATATTTATCAGACCTTTTGTAGCAACTATATTATGTGTTAAAAGTGAATTATATATATAATAAATATGAATTATAAATGTATTATAATTATTTTGATAAAAAAATGCTACACTATATATTAAAAATGAATTATGCATATAATAAAGATGAATTACGCTATGTATAAAAGATGTATTAAAATTATAAAGATGTATTATAAGTGTATTAAAATATATTAAACTTGTATTTTGATAAAAAATTTGCATTATGTATTAAAAGTGAAGTGTATATATATTAAAGATATATTGCTATAAA
>JAPFFP010000002.1:19135083-19146554 GCA_026153255.1 Solanum medicagineum | reverse complement strand
TAAATATTAAATTTAATTATTTTAATTTAATTTTAAAATTTAGTAGAGTTTCAAAAAGCAAAATAGTAATGAATAAAAATGAATAGATGAGTAATTAATAATATAGCTTATAAGACTTGGGTTTGAAGAAATTATATCTTAAAAAATTATGGAATTGGTTGGTAGTAGTAAAATACTTCACAATTTCGCATTGTTTTAGGTGGACAAAAGTGTTAAAAAGTTGAGACCAACCGGACATTTTCCGATAATAAAAGAAACTTCATGAACCCAAACACCAAACTCCAAACAAGCCCTTACTTGAATTCGTCTAGATCCAAACCCACCGTTAAATTCTCGCCGGCGGTAATCCTTCCGACGTCGGGAGATGAAACGTGGCAGCGGAGTCTCGTTCCACGTCACCGTCGTTATAGCCGCCATTGCCTTCATCTACTTCTCAACGGTGTTCGTCTTCATTGATCAGTGGTTTGGGCTTTGGTCGTCCCCTGGTATGCTTAACGCCGTCTTCTTCACCGGCGTTGCTGTTATGTGCATTTCCAATTATGCCCTTGCCATCTACACCGATCCGGGTCAGGTTCCTAGCTCATTTGTACCCGACGTTGAAGACCCTGATAATATCGTTCATGAGATCAAACGCAAGGTTTTTGCATTTCTTTCAGTTTTTTTTTTATCTTCTTTAGCTTTTATTCTATATATATGTGTGTATATTACTTCAATTAGTATCTCTGCTCAACGGGAAAATGGTTTACCTTGAGAAATAAAATCATTTTCTGATTGATTTTCCTCTTTTTGGTTTGGATCAGGCAAACCAAGTAGGATGAATATGGTACCAAATACAATATAGTGTATAATATTTTGTTTAGTAATAATTTCAAGTATGTAAGAAAAACTTTTGAGTGTTGGAAGTCATATTTAGTGATTTTTGGAGAGGAAAATGACTACAGTATGATAATCCGTTGTTTGAATTTAGTGACTAACTTTTCCAGAAATTGGAAAATATTTTCCTCCATATGAAGTACGCCCTTAAAAGAAACATTTTTAACCATTTCGAGCTAAGGAAACACCACATCAGTGGAGTTATGACATGTAAAAACTTAATTACATCTTCTTTCAGTAAATTGGAGAACTTGGTGAAACATAGGCATGCTGTCAAAATATCTTGCTGAACATGTACTTCCTGTTGCATATGCTAAGGGAGAGATAATTGTAACTGTGCTTGTTGCTAGATTTTAAGGTTGCAAAGATGAATTCCCCGGGTATTAGTAGATTCACTCGAGTCAGGAATGGATATTTAACTGGAAACGGAGTAAGAGGTAACTACCAGAAGTAGCATACTCTAGAAGTGTATTATGAGTCAAAAACATGCCTACTGTGTATGAAAATTCAATACTACTATTTATAAATCTGGAGAATGGATGTTTCTGTTCTGCTAAATATTCCTTACTTTTGGTGGTCCTCTTCATACTTTTCAGTCCATTTATTGGTGTTTTTCCCATTTCTAAAATCAAGGAACTGAATTCCTTTTTTTCTTGATGACATGGAAATGAAATATGTGATTGCAAACACCACTCGCTTGTCCTTTCTTGATATTTCAGCTAGCAGCTATACCATCTATAGATTAGCTCTATGCTAGGATTGTGAAATTTCCAGTAAAATGTTATTCCTCATTGCATGATTGTTTCTTTATTGTGTTCACCTATCGTGTTGTTTATACATAGAACCAGCTCTAAGACTGTACTGTAGCTTACAATGTCCACGCATGAACTTAGAAAGTTAAAAATCCCTATCTATTTTTGGAGGAATTATGTAAAGTCTAAAATAGATTCTGCCTTAATGGAAGTTCTTGTTACACCAAAAGGCAAGCAAAACTATACAGTTTCACTTTATCTTCAGAATTGAGTTAGTTTTGGCTTCAAATCATCTCTTATTTCAGTCCATCCAAACTGTCCACCATATAAAAGTAGCAATGGGATTCTAGATTTCGCACATGCTTATTTGAGAATAGCAAGAAAAGTAGTTGATTTTGCGCATGTGGCTGTGCATACTTCAAGTTGATTTTGCACATGTGGATGTGCATACTTCAAGTAGCTCTTATTTTTGAATTTTCTAGTAGCAATCATGTTTTAATCATGAATAGCAAGAAGAGTAGTTTATTAATGCTCTAATAATAACAGTTTTGATGACTAATCTTCAATTCTCAATGAAGTTTTAAGGACCTGATAGTTCAACATTTCTAGCATGTGGTAATCTTTTACATATTACAGAATCCCTACAATAATGTTATCAGAATAGTGAAGTATATGCATAATTGATATTTAGTATTTCTAATTACATACTTTATTTTCAATCAGATAACTTGGAACTAAATTATTATTCTATTAACTGAGATTGATATGCTGCTGGAATTTTATTTTTGAAACAAAAAATTGTAATGAAGCTCTCTTTAATGGCTATGAAGTAGTAATATTCTTTACTTGATCATATCAAGTTTGTGTTCAAACTTGGTGGATATAATATAGTTCTATGAATTATTATACAGGGTGGGGATTTGAGATACTGCCAAAAGTGTTCCCTTTACAAGCCTCCACGTGCTCATCATTGTCGAATATGTAACAGATGTGTACTACGAATGGTATGCCTAACGTATATTTCATTTATGTATTATCTTGATGTGCTGCATATTGAATTAAAAGTTTTTCATTTTGGATATAAGGATCATCATTGCGTGTGGATGAACAATTGTGTGGGCCACGCTAACTACAAGATCTTCTTCATCTTTGTTATGTATGCTGTTGTTGCTTGCATATATTCCCTGGTCAGTTTACATTTTGACACTCTTTGTACTATATATTGTCTTTGGATGCTATACCTTTGTTTTCTCAAGTACGTTCTATCTTCCATTATTGCTGAATCTGTTAATTCAACTCTTGTTATTATGTGTATATATGGCTGATCAAGTATAGAATGAGATTTGTTTTCTACCCTCAACCTTTAACAAGTTTCATTTTCATATATCCAGGTTTTGCTTGCTGGTAGCATAACTATAAACTCTCCAAAGGATGACCAAGATAGTGAAGGCTCTTTCATAGTTGTATATGTAATTTCCGATAAATATTTTTTGTTCTTTATCACTTTTTCATTTGTCAATTTGCTCAAGCTTTATTCCTGTTGATAGGTTATCTCAGGGCTTATACTAGTCCCTCTGAGTTTGGCGCTGGGTTATTTCCTGTGTTGGAATTTTTACCTGATTTTGCAAAACAAAACAACAATTGAGGTTTGTTAACTGCAACATCATATATCATTCATTTCTTTTTGATGGCATATTATGTGCACAAGCATTAAGAAGGTTATTCATGCTCTCCCCAGTACCAAGAAGGTGTGAGAGCGATGTGCATTGCTGAAAAGGGAGGTTATGTCTATTCACATCCATATGATCTTGGTGCATACGAGAATTTGATATCAGTAAGAGATTATTCCTTTTGATTTCTCACTTCCCGTGTTTCTTCTCCTTTCTTTCACGACAACCTTCAGCTTCCTTTTTTTTGGGATAAAAAAAAGTCAATGCTCCTTTTCTTTTCTGTATGTAACTTTCTTGTTTTACTATAGACTATCCATTGAGACGCAGTTGCTGTATTGCATATGTTACCTATTTACATCAATGTTTGAATCGGTTTTCCTTGGCAATGCAGGTTCTAGGTCCAAATGTCCTTTGCTGGCCATTCCCCTCCACAAAACATATTGATTCTGGCCTACGTTTTCGGACAGCATTTGATAACGTACCTAGGACGCCAGGATCAAAATGAAATGTTTCTTCTTATAGCAGAGATGTTAATTGTTTGATCGCCAAAGTTGCTTGGTGCAGCTGTGCAAAGTCTAGTTTTTACTGTGTAAAATAGCAGCTCCACTCTTCGTGTAAAGGAGCTAAGAAGAGTCCTGTTAACGACTGCCAAAGGATACCACACAGAGACAGCCATCAACTTTTTGTTTTCATCGGTTCTTAGAAGATGTTCAGTCCTCCATCAGCAGTCACATTGTAGTCAAGGTTACTATAGAATTGAAGCAGTTGGACATAGGATATAGCACTATTCATAGTTGTGGGTTATGTACAAAACGTAACTCCCTTTCCAAGCTAACTCAAGAGCATTCAGCTGTAGCTCAAATGTTTGTACTACATGCAACTACAAAATTTGTAAAGTTTAACATTTTTTTGGAGCAATATTGTAGGCCGGAATCATTGAAATTTCATGTGGACTTGTGTCAAAATTTTATGTGGAGGGCGAGCAAGAGAGCCTTTCTGATCTGTTTGTTGTTTAGCTATTGTTGGTTACTAAAGCATCTTCTGAAATTTATTGAATACAAGAACTTTCATAAAAAAGAATTACTGCAATATAGTCAAACTTTGTTATAAAGGTATGAGGTATTAAAAAATATACTCCTAAAATGGAAAAAGAAAAAAAATTCTGAAGTGTTAAAAGGGCAAGTTTGTTTCAACTCGTGACCTCTTGGTCGTAATATAACATAAAATGGAAGAAGAAAAAAAATATTGAAGTGTTAAGGGCAAGCTCGTTTGAACTTGTGACCTCCTAATCACATGTTAACAATTTGATCAGTTACTTCATGGCTCCTCTTCGAAAAGAGAGATGCAACACGAGGACTTCCCAAGGGGTCACCCATCCTAGTACTACTCTCACTCAAGCTTGCGTAACTTCGAAATTCTGATAGAATTCGATGTATTCGTGCTGGTACAAATAACACAACTAGAATTTTGACGCAAAAGTTTTTCCTTCAACTAAGCTTAGAGGCAATTAATGTTTTTCCTAATTTTTTTACTTTCTCCGTCCCAATTTATGCGACACAATTAGAATTTAAGGCCAATAAATTATTATTATTATTTATGACTTTTTTTGAATATTTTAAATTATTGTATGTCTAAATTTGGGATAACGAATTATATATCCGATGGCAACTGATAAGTTCCCGGTAGCTGCACCCAGCTAATTACAAATTCACGCCAAATACCATCTTCCTTCTCTTCCATCAAAATCAATGGCGCTAGCTTTGTCCCTCCACAGCTACAAACCCTTTTCTTCATCAAATTCCATCTTCAGTTCATCATCTTACACGAAGCAACAGTCAAATCTTTTCTTTCCACAGAGAAAAGTAGCTTCATTTTCCATCTCTTACCTTTCGGTTTTCAATTCACCATAATTATGGACTTTCTGTTTCTTTTTTCTTGTAGAAAGACAGGCTGCAGAGTCGGAGCTTATGTATCGTTAGTGGGTCCGATTCCGGCAACAGCAACTCTCAAGGTAACAACTCGGTGCCTGCCTAAAAATTCAGGTCTTTGCTTGCCTTAATTTAATTAAAATATATATAAAAATACTGGGCCAAAAAGTAATGGATCTAGTTGGATAAGAAACAATGTATTCATATATTAATTTTTGTATAACTTATAAACGTTTGATTGACAATGTAGAAACCTGTATAACTCATACATGTATGTATAAGTTACGAGGGAATTCATATATTATTTTACTTGCATAAAATACCTATGTTACTAATTTTTGCGTAACTCTAGCTAGCTACCAAAGCAATGATCAAAAGTTTATGTAAATGACAAATGTTAAGCATTTACTAGTTCAGTATAAACATTGGATATATGCAAGTTTTTTCTTGGTAAAACTGTAAGAGTTCACACTGCTATCAGCTGGATCTGCAATTTATTCACAATTTGGGATTGCATTTTTGCTGAAATTTGGTGGGTGGTTTTTGAATTCAGATGACGAAGTCGATAATTTGGGGGTCAATGCTGCATTATCAATGCTCAAGTTCTATAAAAGTAAGTTGTGGATTTGTTTTAGCTCTCCTGATTCTATTGAGCTGTTTCGAGTTTCTCACTTTTATGCTATAAAGACCAGCAGGACTGTGTAACTGTTGACTGTTAAGCAGGGGAAATCTCACCAATAATGCCAAAAAGTTGCCGTTATATACCAACATGCAGTGAATATTCCATGATCGCTTACAAGAAATATGGAGTTGTTAAAGGGACAGTTTTGACTGCCTGGCGTCTTTGTCGCTGTAACCCTCTAGGTAATGTTGTTTCATCGTTGGCTTAAAGTTCTGTGGTCACTCTGAAGCTTAGTGAAGTAAACTTTCGCATATGCGATTCTTAGCTTCGATTTTAGTATGTCGCTCATGCTATAATTTTCAAACATGACAGGAGGATCTGGTTTTGATCCCCCGAGATGGTTCGATGAGGAAAGTCCACCACAGGAATAACACTTAATACTCCATTGAACAGAAATTCAGGTATCTGGCTTTTGATAAGCATTGTTTATGGTATTCTATAATTCAGGTCAAAGTAACATTCTTCTCTACCTGATGTTACGGTAGAAAATATTTATTGTTTTCTCGATGCAGTTCACTTCTATGTTGTTTAATAGTTTTATCTTCTATTAGGTTCTTTCTGCACAATCATGTGAGCAAGAAGACTGTCAATGATGAAGATTGGTATAGGATGCAGGTCTTTGGTGTTCTTGGAGGAACACTGCCAACCATTAGGACAGCAAATCTAAACCAAACCCGTGGAAGACCACATTTGGAAGTAAATAATCTAAACTAAACCTGCAGTAGACCGCATTTGAAAGTTAGTCATTTACTTTGTCACATAGAGATATTCATACACCACAGTTTAAATTCACTATTGTAACAGAATGGCAGATCCAGAAAATGACTCCTGATAAAGAAGTGCAGTCAAACTGCATGTTCAGAATTGTTCCTAATTTGTTTTTGGAAGTGTTAGCAAACATGCTAATTTTACTTACAGCACAATGTCAGGAAGTTTTTTGTGCTCTGTGTACCCAAGTCTCACACTACAACAACTAGAACATATCCAGTGAAATCCCACAAGTGGAGTCTGAGGAGGGTAAAATGTATGCAGATTTTACGACTATCTAACAGTCTTAACACTCGATTAGGAATTGTGGTAGATTAGTCCTGTCCTGATAATTTACTTCTGCAACAATAGATTGGAAGGACTTTAAGATCAAATTTAGCAAGCTTAGCCCTACAATGTATTTTAAGTGGCACATCTGATCCTCTTTCACAAGGATCAAAGGCGACTTAGAGTCATTTTTATTGTACCTAATATCTGCAGTAGATCAGAAACAAAAGCTTTAAAGATCCTTTTACGTTTGAATCTCTACTAAGACTAGCATATTGTGAAGAAGCCTCACAAGCTAATATCAGGACTTTATTGAGTTGCTTTGGTTCATAATTGTTTCCCTACCTGTTTCTTACTCACTGCACTGGTTATTCACGAACGCCTCTCTCCTAGTTCATTAGCTATTGGCACCATAATTTATTGTTGTAACATCAATCTAGAGGTTATGTTCAGTTAAAGTTTAGGTTCGAGTTGGACCAGAAAAGACACTGATTGATCCTGTTCAACCAGTACTCTATAGCTAAATGGAATGAACTTTGCCATGAACATGAGGAAGTGTTAAATCTGTTAATATTTCTTCTTATCACACGATTTGCTGAATGATTTACTTAAAACAAACTTAATTTATACACTTACGAATGAGTAACAAAACCAATTGATCCCTTTAAGAAGAAAGGAAATGAAAAAGTTTCTACTCCAGCCTTGTAAAACACAAGTGTCACAGTATGCAATTTCATTCTCAAGCACTTTTTGTTTAGTTTGTTCCTTGGCACAAGTGACAATTTTTGTGGAACTTCTTTTTGTTTCACAAATTAATGGACCCAATTTACATTTATTTCATAAATTATTGAACCAAAATTTCACATTTTTGGATTCACCAACTTTTGAAATAAGAAGTTGTACACAATTGGCATCAGTTACATGAGGCACAAAATTAAAAAAGAATCAATATAGTATGGTTCAAATCTTCAACTTTCTATTTAATGCTACTTATCGCGGGTAATAAGACAATCTCAAAAAGCCATAATTCTAAGTGCAACCATATGTACAAAAAATTTATCAATCTCGAGATAGATAAAATTTAGGAATTAACTCCCTGGAAAAGAATGCAGACCTAATTATAGGTCTAATACAGTAAAAGGAGAAAAGGTACTCTGCAAAAAAAAGCACAAGATACAAATAAGAGAAACAACTAATTATGCAGAAACTACTGAATCTTCATATTGCCAAGGTTTGAATTCAGCTGTTTTAGCATCAACCTCTTCAACTTGGTCAGAACTATCAATAGCAGCACGATGTTCATGATATTTGCCGTTGAACTCATACACCTCCAAGTCACCCCAAGGTGTAGGACAAATTTCATTTGTTAAGTTGAACCACTTTGGTTTGAATTCGTCGCCCTTGGCCTCTCTTATTCTCCTGTCAGCTCTCTGCCTCTCCTCCAAACTGAATAGATAAAAACAAATAAACCAGCAAATGTAAGAGATTCAGACAATTGCCGCTGAGTAGCAAAAAATTAACTATGCACTAAAGGAAGACGAGAGGCAGGAGAGCGCTTGATAACTTTTTCATTCGACCAAAAATCATTTTGCCAGTGGTAAAAATAAGAACTTCATGATGCAAGTTGAACTATTTGTTTAGCTGTGTAATATTCAACTAGAACAGCCTGGTATAATCGATATTTGCCAAGTGCGTTAATGAAGCTAGAAAGACCAATTTTTTTTATTTTTCTAAATACTTCTTGAAAATGTTTCTATGCAACAAGGAAATGAGATCCTTGGAGAAACCCTGAAGTCCAACCAAGGATGACAATTAATACACAGACAGTAATAAACTGGATGGTCATCTTTTAAGATAAAGACTGTGTGCGACGATGTGACTCAATTACAAACAATTGCAGACCCAGGAATGGCTGTTCAAAGATGTCACATTTGTGAGCCTATGACCTTAAGCAATTTATGAAACCTCCCTTTGCACTTTAACTAGAATTTTCCTTGTGTCAAAGGGATTCAACAGCCTATATACAACCATAAGAAAAAACTAGTTTTTGCTCTTCAATTCAGATGAAGAGAATTCAATTGAACTACCTTCAAGCTAAGCTTCGCCCCTGACTACAAAAGCAAGGGTAAAGCATAATCGAGGAAAAGTGGAGTATTATTATGCAGACAACTACTACATGCCACAGAAAGGTCCAATGCTCTAGACTTGATATTTAAAATGCCAAAAGTTCACTATGCATACAAAAGCAGAGTGTAACATGCAGATTGACAAAAGAACACCAGAGAGACAGATGCATACCGGCTCTTTTCTGCACTAGCTTTCGACATATCACCTATCTCAAGTGCATAACGATCAGGGCGCAAGCGAGAATCAGATGGTAATAATTTCTTAGGTGCAGTATCAAAGCTGTTAATCTTGTGTGCAAAATATGTATACTGAAATTTGTCATTTTTAGGAGCTTCAGCAGCTTTCCAGATCTGAAACAATGAATTTGCACATGAACATTTGAGAAAATAAATAGTCTGCAATTTTCATTTTTCACCACCACAATTATCATCATTCTAGATATCATAAGATGCAAGCAAGCTTCATGCAACCTGATAACCTAAAATAATTGCACCATGTATGGGTTTCAGTTTGAACAAATTCATGAGCTCACTGAAAAATTAAAAACTATCTCCTAACTTCTATGATATGCATACATGAGAAAATGGCCTAGAGTGTCTTAGCCTCCACTTTTAACTTCTCTATTTCAAATAAAATGTAGAAATAGCAGCACTTGTATATATGATGCATATAAGATGAATGGCCTAGAGTGTCTTTGCTTCCACATCCAACGTTTATATTTCTAAAAGTCATAGCAATACCCCTATATAGATGTCCTAAGCATCATTTGCTCCTCTTATGAGATATTTAATTTAATTGGATGGTAAACTGAAACATTTGAAGTTTAATATGTCACAGGAACACAGAGACTAGGGAAGTATGAAAGTCTAAATGATTGATAGATATCATAGCTTATGTCAGACGTTTTAGGCAATCAGGTAGCTATGTCTATTTCTGTAAGCTCTCCTCTTTCTTTTCTTAAGGGATTTGAAGGTCAAAAGTAGCCAAGCTTACAATCATGTTAACTACAGGTCTACAACAACAGAATTTACATTTTATGAGTTGTATCTTTAAATACGATCCTTCAGAAATTTGGACTGTGGCTTGCTCAGCAAGAGGCAGGCTTTCCAAATCAAGCATGGAATACTTTGTGATCTATGCAAGCAACAATTTGAAAATTGCAAACATATGATGCATACTTTAGCCCAACTAATGTTTGGTTGAGAAAATTCCAGTACTATTGAAGCTCTGGTGGAATTAGCATACTTAAGTCATGACAAGGAAAAAAAGCCAAAACAACAGAAAGTTCTGACCAGGCGTTATCATTGAACAAAGCAAACAGGATTTAAGTTTAGAAAAACAAGGGAAAAAAAATGTTGCATTGCACTAAGGTTTATTATTGAAGAAAGAAAGCTGAATATAACCTCTTTCAAAGTGCTGCCTGGCAGGGGTTCTCCTTCCAAATCACAGGGTTGATAACTCATAGATTCATTCCATTTTCCGGTCATCAAAATTTTGGGTTCTTCCTCACTGTTGTAAACATATCCATCAACTTCATAGCGACCAGCACTGCCGAAAACATGATGGTTGAGAAAAATTAACAGGAAAAGGGAAAAGAAAAAGAATTTTTGATATGTGATCAGGTTTATAAAAGAAAAAACAAGAAAAAATAAGAAACACGGAAAATTTAAGCAAAACATCTTCTGTACAACCTCTTATTGGAAGGAATATGTAATTTAGTTGTCTTTGGACCCGGATATGGAAAAGAGTAACATTCACTTTTCTGGTAAGGGCAATAAACTGTTCACCCAGGTACAGAGCTCTGTACAGGTTAGCTTGATAGATGCTAATATTGAAGTACAATAAGGACATAGTTTTAGAGCTTAGTTTAAAGCTAAGTCTGATAACCATTTTTTCTAATCAAGTATCTTCATTCAAAGCTAGCGTGATAACCATATAGAAGGAAAGCTAGAAACAACATTTTTTTCTTGAAGAGATAGAGAAAATGTTAACATTAGTTGACATCATTTACTTAAGCCAGGGTGCACTAAATTGACAGTTCCTTCAACAGTGCAGAGAGTTGGCAACAACTCATAATCGCTATAAGCAACTAAGAATCAATCATAAACCCTCCGGAGCCTGGATCTCAAAGACGAACCTTCACAGGGACAGGATTTCATCCTAATATGAAACACCATACTAATGGAAGAAGTGAGCTTCCAACCGAGACCTAATGGGCAGTGGGCGGAGTACCTAAGAATCTTTATCACATCCTCTGATATTTAAAATTTTATGTTGGGCATTTATCCTTGAACTCTCTCTCATTATAGAACTGCTTAGCAGTGAAAGATGAGAGCAATCATTACTATTTTGCTAAGGAAAGACGGTATAAGTAAAAGAAATTTGAAGGAAAACCCCATCCTTT
>JAPFFP010000002.1:19102727-19123737 GCA_026153255.1 Solanum medicagineum | reverse complement strand
AATCGAACTTGGACAAATTCGACGTTGAGCCTCGTCTCCGTTTAGTTCGCGATTTTGAGCTAAGCAAGTAGGTGACTGACCTACCTGCTTACTAAGTCCTACAAGCACCTCAATTATTTTTACTTCATTTAAGGCCTTAATTTCTTAATTCAACACAAAACATGTATACCCTCGATCTCCTTAAGCGTTAGACGCACATATAGCCCATTAACACGAGATTCAGGTACTTTTAAAATTCAGCGTCAATTTGTCTAAATCATGTCATGTTTCCTTTGAATTGTACTAGTATTGTAAGGTGTGGGGTGTTACAAAAATACTTTCTATTAATTTTTTATGTATTTATTTTTATCCTTAATGGTTCAATCTTCGGTTTACCATTTAAGAACATGCTCATAAAATAAATGTATAACTTCTATAACAATTTGACGCAAAACAATGAAACATTGTGCTAGAGTGAAACAAACAAATCAATTGTAAATGACAAAATGTTTTTAAAAACTAGATTGAGACAGATAAGAAATTGTAAAATTATGAACATATCTATTTGTCTAGTTTTGCAATACTCATTTGATTATTAAAATAGGCTTCAAGAATATATACCATCACCTCCTAATGAACACTCTAATATGACTAAACGAATATGTGATATTTAGCTTGATATTCTAAGCTTAACAATATGTGATATTTAGCCTGATATTCTAGTTTACTTCCTTGATAGAAGGCTTAATAGGTTATCTCTTTACCTTAATAATTTGATACTAAAAATCGAAACTGAACCGATAACTTGATAATTTAATAATACAAATTGAAACTGAATTGATAAAACAAGTAAGATAAAATAAGTAAAATATAAGAAGAATAAAATACATACAGATCTTATATTACCGCATAGAGATAGAAAATTTGTTTTTGAAAAATTCTCGATTCAAGTGCAGTAAATCCTAATACAAAGCTAAACATGATTATCTTATACTAATTAAAAATTAATAAAGTCAACTAATTAATGAAATAAGAATAATTATTGAACAAATTCTTCTTACAACACGTTCCTTCCCTTTCTAAGAAAGTGGTACGGAACAATTGGAATCTCAAGTAACCGTCCTTTGCTTAGTGAATGCATTAACTTTAATTAATTAAATAATTCTAACATATGATTTATTTATTTTTATTTAATGATTGTCAGGTGAGTTCAGTCAATTAGATGACTCGGTCAAGATATCTCCTAATTATTAATTAATTAATTAACTCTTAAGCAACTTTTTTATTTTTATTTTTTCTCTGTTGAGATCAATTTAATTAATTAGAAGTTGAGTATTCCACTCATATCGTGACAAGATTCCTCTCTGACGGATTTTATTTATTTTTTAATTATGGTTTCCTTTTAAAATAAAATTGAGAACTCCATTTAGATTTACTTCTGAAATTTTAACTTGACATATTTATTAAGAAAATATTTATTCATATAGTGAGTTTACTATTTTATTTGTGCTAATTGATAAGATTCGAAATTAAATATATTTATTCACTGTATTTTTTAAAGATATTAACTCAATATTAATAAATAAAAAATATAATAATAAAAAAATAAATTATCATCTTAATTTATCAAAAATAACAAGGAAAAGAAAAACAGAATTCAAATAAAAAATAATTGACAAATAAATTCAGAGGAAGTATTTTCAATTTCTTGCTATTCTATGATTTAATTAAAATTCAAGCAAGGACAACCTTACTCTTATTTTCTGGTATTCATAACTATGACCACATATTCATAAAACTTCACAAGTAAATTTGAACAGGTTATTAATTCATGCAATTTTTACTCTTATTTTTATTGGGCATAGAGGCTGCTTTTGATAGGCTTTCGGTTAAAAGAAAAATTTTCGATTGCAAAAGAATAGATATAAAGCAAATGAAGCAATAGATAGCAGCATTAATACTACTAATAAATAATACTTAAGCTAAATGGATGGAATGAGGGTAGCTGGTCCTATTCCTCTCCCAAATAAAGTTTGACAACACTCAGCTATCGACTAATCTTCTACCCTATTCGATATTCATACCTTCTTTTACAAATTTTTAGGAAGAGCCATCTCTGTTTATCCAACGAACACTATTAGCAGATAAAGAAGGAACACTTTTTGTACGGGTGAAATATAACACCCAAATTTTGCCGGATAGTCGGATTGCTAACACTTCTTGTAGTAATACTTATATTACATCTGTCACTCCTATGTACTGAAGCATATTAAGTAATTAATATAATATTTTCTTTGTTTATCAAAAATAAATAAATTATATCCTTATGCTAAAGTTATATCATTTCTTATCTAATTACCTCACTAATTTTTGATAATTTATCATATGTGCATAACCACATAAGTTTATTAATACTTATTAAAATATAAGAAATGAATGAGTTACTAATCCTAAATATTATACGGATGAAGAATTACAATTCAAACCATAAAAGGAAAAAAAAGAAAGGGGATGAACAAGAAAGATGATTTAAATATTCTTAACATTATTTATTTCTTTTTCTAAATTCTAATTATTTTTCAAAAGCTAAATAAATATCAACTAATATAAATATTATATTAAAATATTTATATTTATTATTATTTTTTAAAAGACGCGTAAAATTTAAAATATACATGCACAATAAGAACTCGATATAAAATCATTATAATGATTGGGCGGCATAAACACTAGATTTTTAATTTAGATATAATAATAAATGAGGAGTACTTTAAATAGGTGGGCATAGCATACTGTACAATAATACGTACGTCGGTTACACTCAACAAATTTATTAATTTGGTATTACTTTTCCAAGAATTAACATAATTAATAATAAATCATTTGTTTGCATGTGATTTCAGATCTCTAGAAGCAAGAACCTCAACAGAGAAAGTCAAAACACTTTGATGGTCAACTCATCGTAATAAACTTCATACTTTGTTCACTTTTATTTATTACTATTTTAATTTTTAAGATCCTTAAATTTTAAAATTAAAATAAATATTTAAAAATTTAAAATTTAGATAGTTAAAAATATACAAAAAATGTTATGAGTTGTAATCTTTTGCATATTAATATGATGAAAAAATACTTTAAAGTGTTGGTCAAAATTTATATAATTTGACTTTGATAAATGAAATAGTGACAAATAAAAATAAAACGGAGAAAATAGATGTTAAAGTTAATATACACCTGCAAACCTGAAGCTTATACAGAAAAATTCGTGGAATTTGGGTTGAACGAAGGTAAAAAGAGTCCAAGCAATAGGTCAAACTTTCTTCATTGTGGCTACTACCTTATAGTATATTATTTCACTTTTATAATTATTAATCAAGGTGTCAAGTTTAAAAAAAAAATTAAAAATTGATGGGGATTTTCTCCTCTATTGAGTCTTACATAATTCAAATTCAGAAGAGTCGAGTCATAAATTTCAACTACTAAATGAGTTTTAGTCTCATATTTGGATTATATTTTATTGGATATTCATTACCTCTCACAAATATAGGTAAAAACCTACTTCATGTCAACTAATTAAGATTATATTGACAAATACGAAAGATGTATTTACATAACAATTGTTGTCTTTAATATGGTAGAGTTTGAATATTACGACAAAGTATATTTTATATATTTAGATAAATTTAAAGTGTTAAAAGCAGGACTGACTTTAGAAAAGGATTAGAGTGTTCATCTGAATTCCATTAATAAAAAACTACATTGCATATATAAATTTTTTCTTATTTTAACATGTATAGATAGATAGATAGATTAATAGATAAACAAACAAATAAACAAAATTTTATATTCCTAAATACAAAATTAAAGATTGGACCCAAATCAAATTAAATGATAAACAATTGATACTTCACTAAAGAAAATTATAATGGTGGAAGTAACCAATTGCATTTCATGATTAACAATTTCTTAACACATCCAATTTATAGTAAAAGCACTAGGAATATATATCAAATCTCGAATTATGGTGGTATTTAAGAGGAAAAAATTGTTTGATATCATCATAATATATATATATATATATATAATCAGAATTTAGAGTTTAATAATAAGATTGTGATTTTAATAATTTTCTCTTAATTATTTCTTTAAAGAAAAAGCTCAATCCCGCATATATACTAACAAGGTATCAATATATAAACGGATTATCATATATGATTAAGTTCAGTCCTATATGATAATGTTATGATATAATATACCGAAGGAGTCTTAATTATTTATTTTTTTTTTTAAAAAAAAAGAGTTCAATCATATATAATATCGATAAGGTATCAATATACTAACGGAGCATTGTAGATGATTAAACTCAGTTATATATGATACACTATGGTATCATATCTCGATGAAGTATCACAGAGTAGTGATACTAACATCATGCACGAAATAAGAAAAAAAAGTAGAATTAGTGGATAAATAGTTTGATTTGGATTCATTTTGTATAGTTTTCCTTTGTTTTGAACAACGAATTGGTTCGATATAACCTAGCCAGTTAATAGTTCAGGCCCAACCTTTTTTATCTGTATAACGATCACCAATCTAATAATTACGTGTATATATAATATAATTTTGGCCTACTTGTAGCTAGCAATGCAAGTTGTTCCAGATTCATAGCTAAAGCAACACAAACACCTTTAACTACACTCCTAACATTTCACTATCTAAATAAGCCTTTGCTAACATAGTAGAAATTTATGATCAAGAAGTACAAGCTTTCCTTAAATTTTAGGGCGTGCTTGGTACGAAGAAAATATTTTCCATCAAAAAAGAAGTTTTGTAGGAGAAAAATATGTAAATTTTTATTTTTATTTTTATGAGTTCGTTACGTAATTTAAAAAAAAATATGATTTTAAAATCTTTTGTACATAATCAAAGAAAATAATATGGAAGATGGAGGGTGGAGGGGGAAAGTAGGAGTGTGGGTTGGGGGAATAAAAATGCGCTGTGTTGAATACCGTTCATCATTTTTCCCTCTATTTTCACTAGGAAATTACTTTTCTCATTTTTAAGAAATTTACTTTTCTAAAAAAATTATTTAAATCTTTTACCAGCGAATATTTTTTATTTTTATCATTGCTTATGGAGTTTTTTTCTTCTTCTTCTTCTTTTTTTTTTTTTGATAATAAGCTATTCTAGTATATTATATATGGTATTTCAACCGTCACATAATTTTATTGTTGTTTTGGTTATTTTTGCATTGTTTCTTATTTGCATTCTCTTCATTTTCTTCTTCTTTGTTATATCGAGATTTGTGGCACTTGAATTGTAAATTTTTCAGAAACAACTTCTTTATATTTACAAAATAGTAATCAAATTTACTTATATTCTATCCTTTCCAAACATCAGTCGTGAATTTTCCTCCTATGTTATTGTTTTCTTTGCCATAAACTTAGGCATAAATCACTAACATTAATTACCACATGTGCCAAAAAAGCAGGTATCCTCACTATCACGTGCAACTCACATGTATAATGTGTAATGAATACCACATAGTGCAGGAATTTTCCTTCTTACTCCATACACCATGATAAATATTAGTACTGCTCTACGTTTCTGACATAAAAAAATATAAAACGAATTTTAATAATTTTACAAATATAAAATTAAGAAACATGACAAGCCATGCACTTGCTATTACTCTCCTAATAAGTACCTCAACTTTGCTCCTTACTCACCCAAATTAACATTTCCTTTATCTCTATTATCTCCTCTTCTTCTTCTTCGTCGTCTTTCTGTTTAGAAGTTGAAAAAGATATGTCTATAACTTCGATGATAATTTCCATTGCTATTCATCTCTCTTTTCTGGCGTCCGCCAATGCAAAGGTTCCCGGTGTTTACACTGAGGGCCCTTGGACGGACGCCCACGCCACTTTCTATGGTGGCTCTGATGCCTCTGGCACTATGGGTATGTATCTTTCTCTTTTATTTGTGTGGTGTTTTATGAACGATTATATGTGATTATATTTTAGTTGACTTGTAGCGTAAAATAATTATACTGTATTAATAATTAAGTAAAATTAGGATAAATTGCAGAAAATTACATAGAATCTCCACCAGATATAATGGTCTTGATCTTTTGCCCTCCACAAGAAAAGTCTTACGAAAATGCTTTGTTTTTATTTTAAGTTAAATCAAACTACACTTCTTATGGGAGCATTTTCGTAAAATATTTCTTATGAGGAGCAAAATATCAAGACTACTTCTCGTGGGGGACATTTTTGAACATAACCCCATAAATTGTGCTAATTATATAGACTACTGGACATATTTAATTAAGCCGTTCCTTTAATGAAATGTGTGTTTTTTGTTCCATCATATACAAAATAAGCTATATTTGATTATGTACATAATTACCACGTTAAATTTGTAAATATTCACAAGTAAAAAAGTCAAAAGTGTATAAATATTCAATTAATTGAAGATTTGATGTGTCCTTCACAAATGTTCAATTTATTAAAAATTTAACGTGTTTTGTAAAATATTATACTTATAGGGACAAAAGTTAAGACCTATAAATAACTAAAGGGTCAAAAGTGCTACTAACCCAATTAAGATAGTATATAAAAAAAATACTAAGATTTTTTTTGATCGCTTTACAATAATAATATCACTCAGTATGATTTTATAAGTGGCTCTATGGGATGAAATGTACTTAGATATTACTTTTACCTTGTGCGAGGTAGAGATGAATCATTTACGATAGATCCTTGATTTAAGATTTAAGAAGAATATTTTTAGAAACATATTCAGCAAATCCAATAGTAAAAACTATGATAAAAATATCGCAAAAACAAGAAATACGAACAAGAATAAGACGTTCAACCTATTAAAAACACTTAGTCACAACTATGATTTATACAATATACCATGTTAGTGTTATAACAAATTAAAGTGACTTACTTATGTAAATATTCTTAACACTACGGATACAAAAAATTACTCCCTAGCTCTGTTTAAAAAAGAATGGCCTCATCCTCTTTTAGCAAGATTTGTATTTCAACTTTTCATATGTCATGTTCAAAATCACAATATTAAAGGTACTTTAGTACATCTGATATAACGTTAATTTATAATTACAAAATCAAATTTTTTAAATTTTTTTAAATTTTATGCCAAATTAAGTTAACTAATTCTTTTTGAAACAGAGGAAATAAAATTTATTCGTCCTGTTGTTTAATTTTAATGCTTTTTTTTTTTTTTTTTTTGTAATCACCAGGAGGTGCATGTGGATATGGAAATTTGTACAGCACGGGATACGGAGTGAATAATGCAGCACTAAGCACAGCTCTTTTTAACAATGGGCTAAGTTGCGGCGCTTGCTTTGAGATTAAATGCACTGATCAAAAATACTGCACCCCGGGAAACCCGTCTATTTTAGTAACGGGCACTAATTTTTGCCCACCAAATTACGCTTTGCCAAATGATAATGGAGGTTGGTGCAACCCGCCCCGGCCCCATTTCGACCTCTCCATGCCCGTCTTCCTCAAAATCGCAGAGTACCGTGCCGGCATCGTCCCAGTTACCTATCGCCGGTTAGTCGAAATTTTAATAATCTTTCTTGTTATTATGGATTATTTAGATTCAATTGTAGTGTATGAAATTCGTTACGTTATTATTAATAGTATAAAAAATTTAAGTCAAAAAGGGTTGATTTAATTGGTGCAACTGAGGTAGATGCACTTACCTTTTTTAAGAAAAATATATATACTCATCAGTTACTTTTAGTTATTATGTCGTACTTTTTAAAAAGTCAATTTTATTAAGGTTCAAAGCTAAATTATGTTAAATCAATTTTTTATTTTAAAAATTAAAAATAAAAATTATAGAAAAAATGCTATGAATTATGATTTTTTTTCAAATTAACATGATGAGAAAATACATTTTAAAAATATAAATTAAAATTCGTATTGTTTAACTTTTAAAAAAAAAACTGTAATAGTAAAATGTATATATAGAGACTTTAAGTTATATATATGGCCAGAAGAAGAAACTTGTTTACATATATCGTATCGGGCAACGTACCTTACTCTTAAGACTGCAAATCCATTTTTCATATTCCTTTTATCACAAATCATGATGTATCTTTTATGTAAATAGAGAGAGTAAATGTTAAATTTTTTTTACTTCTTTCTAAATATATTTTTTTAATACTATGAATTTCTTCTTTCTTAAATATTCTGACTCTATCAATGCTATTTCAATTATCAAATGAAATATTATTAAAGCGTCTCTCTTTAAAAAAGTTAAAGATGACACATTCAGGTTGAAATAATTTTATCATCTTCGTATCACCACATTTACTATACAAAATCGATAATTTCATATATGTAAGATAATTGAAATCCAATTATTTATCGTTACATACATATATTTATTTTATAAATATATCAAAAAATATATTTTAACAAGATTTATCTATAAATATCTTTTGACTAACCTGATAATACGACGAATATTATAACCATTTTGTTGTACTAACAGGGTTCCATGCAAGAAACAAGGAGGAATCAGATTCACAATCAACGGTTTCAATTACTTCAACATGATCATAGTGACTAACGTGGCAGGTGCTGGTGACATCCAGCAAGTTCAAATCAAAGGTACCAACACTAAATGGATGATTATGAGTAGAAACTGGGGGCAAAATTGGCAATCCAATGCATTGCTAGTTGGTCAAGCACTTTCCTTTAAAGTCAAAACAAGTGATCATCGTTACGTCACCTCACACAACGTGGCACCTTCTAATTGGCAGTACGGCCAGACTTATGAAGGCAAAAATTATCGAGTTTAAATTAAATAAAACTACGCATAAATTATTAGTTTTCTTTTCATACTATATACTTATTAACATACCATTTCCCCTGCCTGCAATTTTTCTCTTTTTTCATGGGAAGAATTATAGGTATATGTGGAATTAGTTTATTTTCATTTTATATTTTGTAACGTCTCTTTTTCTTTCATGAGAAAATTAGAATTATTCCACGTACGATTTGGATTTTTTTTTTTACTCTTGCTGATGTGGCTGCAGAAAAACCAACATTAGGATAAAAATGTAGCCCGCAGCTCTATTTGCAATAACTTATATGTAATGGGAATAATTATAAATTGTCTATGAATATGAGTATAAAGTATTCTCTTTTATAATTTTTTAGATATATATTTGGTGATGTTTCAATTTATTTCTGGAATAGTTATATGTTGGTGAGTAAGGAGCCATGTTTTAATAATTATTATGCGTTAATGATATCACGAACAAAGTTACATTATCAAAATCACTTAAAAGATAAATGTAGATAACTTTAATTAACATTTTTTGTCTTGAACTAAGTTTTACATATCCATCACTAAGATTCATGGAGTAATCTAGAGCGATTGTCACCCAATATCAATCAAGTATTTATGACCGTCAAAGCTTAGAATACAAGTGCTAATCAATACATCTTCTTCATATTCGACTTCTTGAATCATATGATATCAATTATTGGATAAAAACTAATCAGTGAAATCCCACAAGTTGGACAATTCTTCCATTTAAAAGGTGCTAAATTTTGTTGGCCAATTTTGACTTTGGATTCAATATTTTCCTGCTACACTGTTTTGTAATCCTTCATCTCCATTTCAAGAACCATGACACATAAAACAAAATAAAATATCAAGATTCAAAATAGAACACTAACTCCGTGAGCTGACGATTTATCAAAAAACCACCTTTATACCTTCCTAGGTAAGGGTAAGGCTACTAATACTCTATCATATCCAAACCTCACTCGTCAGATTACACAGATATGTTCTTGTTGTAAATAGAACACTCGAGTTGTAGGTAAACTTACATAACTAATAAACAGCACACATAATCTATTGTTCAACCATTATCCAACAGACTAAAACACAAAAAAAAAAAAGAGGACAAGCTGTACATCTTGATTGGAAGACAAAACAGGCACAACAAAATTAGTAACAGGCACAACCAAAACTTACTTTCCTCTTTCTATGAAAGAAGTGAAAGTGAAGGTCTTGGATACTTGGACTTCACGGGGTTCTCTTCCGTGCTGCTTCTGCAGGACTTCTTGAGTGCAAAACTTGATCGACTCTGCTGATTTACCTGCCGGACTTTCTTATCGTTTTTTGCTACATCCTTGGACTCCTGAAGCTGTTCTAGCGCTGTTACCACTTCGTCCATTGTTGGCCTTGACTTGGGGTCCATCGATATGCATTGAAGAGACAGGATAGCAACCTTTAAGGCATGACTGAGTGAGTATTGTCCTTCAATACGGGCATCTAGAACACGGAAAACTCTACGTTTACTGGTCAAATAAGGTTTTGCCCAATCAACAAGACTATGTTCCCCCATGGGTCGATTTTTGTCTATTGCTTTCTTACCGGATAGAATTTCTAACAGAACTACCCCGAAGCTGTATACATCACTCTTCGCAGTAAGATGGCCTTCATAGAAGAGAAAAGTTATCAGCTCAGAACTTGATTGCATTATAATTTTTAACAAGTACCAGTCAGCTCTGAGCATTAACATTCTTGTACACATTTAACTATTTACAAAACAACATACCCAGTCAAATCTCACAAGTGGGCGCTGGGGAGAGTAAAATGTACGCAGACCTTACCACTACCTCATAGGGATAGAGAGGTTGTTTCCGGAACACCCTCATCTCAACATTAACTATTTACAAGGTGAAACAAAATGTAAATGTAGGTCATTCAATTTAAACTAAATTTTAATGGCAGAATAGACCAGGACTCCCTGAACTTGGCAAGTTGTATTCAGTACACACCTAAACTTTACGTAGGCCTAAGGGGGTCAGAGCTATCAAATTACCAAGTTTAGGGGGTAATGGGCCACAAAAGTTAAGTGTGTACAGAATAAAATTGCCAAGTTCGGGGATCCCAAATAAAAAGACCATATTCATCTGTTCTAATACTCTTATCTAATCATACAAACTCTGTATTTGGATACAATTAACAGGACAAGATGAGTATATGAGAATCTACACATAAAGTTTATCTTCTGTAGATCGAACCATGTAAACGGCAATAAATAATGACGTCTAATGGTGAACTAACTTAAAGTGGAATCAGGTAGCATGGAGACAAACCTGTGGATAGATATTCTGGAGCAGCATACCCATAAGTTCCCATAACCCGAGTAGACACGTGGCTCTGATCACCTATTGGACCATCTCTGGCCAACCCAAAATCAGAAAGCTTGGCATTGTAGTGCTGAAGACGTAGAGCGTACAATTGAATTAAAAAAAAGCATCTGAAAACATGAAAGACCTCGACATCACTCATGTTTTAAGAGGACGGACAGTGTAAAGCTACCCTATGAGATGATATTCACATACCGAGTCCAGCAGAATATTAGAAGTCTTGAAGTCTCTATAAATAACTTTTGTTTCAGCATTATGAAGAAATGCAAGGCCCCTTGCAGCACCAAGTGCAACTTTCATACGAAGGCTCCAAGAAAGCGGTTCGTAGTATGAACCTCCTGACCCAAATAAAAAAAAACACATATCATCTAGGGACTGCACAAGCTTGTTCGACGAACCATCAATACTTACACGGGTGGAAAAATATAAAACAAATGAGAACTCACTCCTAAATAGATGGTTCTCCATGCAACCTTTCGGCATAAACTCATAGACCAAGAGTCTGTGATCTTCCTCTAAGCAATAACCAATCAATTTTACAAGATTTGGATGGTGTAGTTGCCCAAGATAATTTATCTCAGCCTGCAAATTCGTATGGTTGAGAACATAAGGTAAGTTGCTTATAATAAGCAGTACTCATTTGTAGCAGAATGCTATATAAGAATGCGAGCTAGATGCAAATCAAGTCATCATATTCATCATGATCTTGTTGATCAGATTTTTTTCTTTTCCCAAATCTACATATGAAATTACCTACCAAAATCCAGTACGCTCTCCATTCCAATTTGTTTGTCTTACTTTCCTTTTTAGGCGGTCTAAAAAAGAATGACTCTTTTCCCTTTTTGAAACTCTTTAATGTCAACTTTCCACCTGACATGTTTAAGACCAGAAGATTAAATGATATTTTGGTACATTCAACGTATCTTTAATTTAAGATCACAAAATTCAAAAGTCTTCTTTACTTTCTTAAACTCGTCAAGTCAAAACCAAAAAACAAATCAAAACAGTGGAAGTTAATATACTTTAATGAACAAACTGTCAGATACGCCTACGGGAAAATGATTTCACAGTATCAACAATGTTTTCTTAAAAAATTAACTCCAGCAGTGGAGCAACTTCAAGTAGAACAAAGCTTCTACTCACCAGCCATTCTCTGTGCCCTTGCCACCCTTCTTGGTTTAACTTTTTCACCGCTATCATGATCCCTGAACCAGGCTTTGATGCTGCAAGAGTATGTTCATCAACCCACCCTTTGAACACCGAACCAAAACCCCCTTCTCCTACTACACTGTCAGGACGGAAATTTCTGGTTGCAGCTCGGAGTTCACCAAAAGTGAAGCTCCTCAAATTGGAGGACTGCAAGATCTCACCCTCACTCCGAGGAGTTGGCGGTATGGAAGCGGACGAGTGCTTGCTATTAGATTTACTAGTATTACTACCATTTCCACTGGCATTTCTTGAATCCAACCCTAAAAGAATCCATTTACAATGCAAACAAAAGACAGTAAGCAAAAGAATTAAGATGCACATCCAACAGTAGAAAGCAATTACTACTAATCTCCACACACCAGGCAAATTTCCTACATAAAAGAGATACCTTTCAAAAGATAATATTACTGTTTTTTGAAGCACACAAATTTAACCTTCTCTGCAATCAACAAAAAAATGATAAGACAATACATTGGTTCTCCATAAAACCTTACAGTGACCAAAAACAATATTGTGTCTCCATTTCTACTCCTTTCGTTATTAGTCGCTCTTTCAGTTTCCTTTTCTTTCCATTCCATTTTTCCAGGTCTGCCTATATTCTACCCTCCCTAAACCCCATTTGTGGGATTCCACTGGTATATTGCTTTTGTTTGTTCATTTCTACTCCTTCTCCCCTGCAATGAGTGTGGGGGTGGTGGGTTGGGGGGTTAGGGCATTTTCTTTCTCTTCCCTTCTTTTGATTCTTCAACTTTTGAACCAAGCAAATACTTGAATTCACCAAAACACTCAATATTTAAGAAATTTCTTGCAACTGAGCTAGGATACATCAGCAACAATACTAACCAAATCATACCTTTTCAAAAACAAATTATACAAAAAGAAAGTGAACTAACTAATTACTGCTATACCTGAAACAGTAGAAAATGTTGCCTCAGCCTTGATTTGGTTACTCAGACAAATCCCCATTTGAGCAAAAAAGAAAAAAAATGCAATCTTTATAGCTCCACTAACCAACTCAAGTTTTCATTGAACCCCAGATCTAGTGTGAACCCAAGAATCTTCCTATTCCTGTTTCTGTACATCAAGAAATGACAGCAAATTTGGAGATAAATGAAAAAGACTGAAACTTTCTAATGAACTGTGCTGTAATTGTTTAACCCCACTTGGCTATGAAGCTAAAAACTTATGACAAGAAAGAAGTAAAAGGACAGAGGGAAAAGGTTTTATTGCTTTTCTTGATTCTCTATGGTACTTGTGAGGTGAAGGTTTTTTTGGACTTTTTGTTGGTGAAAACTCAAAAGCCATAGATTAGATAGTTGACTTACTTTGTAGGTTCTTTGTCTTTAGTAGTAGCAGCATAGGCCACAGAGTAGCTTGGAACAAGCAACCTAAAGAAACTGAAAAATAAACAGGGAATTGAACTAGTTAATCAAATTAAAAGATTGTTAATGGCTGAACTTAGTTTCAACATCATGTGTTGTTGCTTAGCTGTTGGATTTTTGTCTGATATTTTGGTCTGTCTAGGTTGCTGGATTCTCGCTAAGCAAGGCATATTTAGGATCTAAATATATGATTATTTGGCTTTGATTAGTAGATTTTAAATGCCTTGCTCGGTTCCACCAACCAAATAGTTATTTATAAAGTTATTTTTAATGATATAATTAAATATTGTTCAATTATTTTATTAGATGTAAAATAAATTTCAATAAATATTATTAATATTGATAAATTTTTAGTTTAATGATTAAGTAATTTTAAATTTTCACTCTAAAATAAATTATTTATCCTAATTTTATTGGCAGTATCGTAAAATCACTAAGCAGATGCTTTACATAGATTAAATTAAAAATTCGCCAATATATTTTTATGGACCCTTCAATTGTGAAAATTAGTTTTTAGGGATAATATTGTAAAATTACTAAGCAGCTGCTTTGAAAAAAATTAAAAATTAACGAACTCCCAAAATATTTTTGCCGATTCCATTAATTTAAAATAACTGAATAATGAAGTAGCTAGGAAATTATTTATGAGGAGCAATATCGCTAAATTAATAAGCAACAGCTTTAAATAAATTAAGTTAATAAATCACCAAAATATTTTTATGGGCCTTTCAGTTGTGAAAACTAGCTGTTAAGGGTAATATTGTAAAATCACTAAGCAACTGCTTTAAATAGATTTAATTAAAAAATCTCTGAAATATTTTTATGAGTCCCGTATAATGTGTAAGAAGAAGCAGGCAGCTCAAGCAGACATGTCGATCTGCCTGCTTGAGCTGCTTAACTCCCTCTTATAATATAGTAAAAAATGTGCGCTTTATTTTTGGTAAATAATGATTGAAGTTACGAATTTAAGTAATCCTATGAGCTAATCATGGAAATAATAGTATATCGTTAATATATATCTTCACATATTATAGTAAGTTATTTGATGGAGTACTTATTTTAGGTGATAATCAACAAATAGTAATTTTTGATTAAGTTATTTGTATAATAATAAATACAATGTAATCTGCAAAGGGGGTTGAGAGAAGGTTGGAGAGTGCGAAGACCTTATCGCTACATTGAGGATAGAAATATTGTTTATGATAAATCCTCAAGGAAAAAACTGTTCGAAACAACATGAAAATGAAATATTGACAATGAAAAAATCGTGATAGAAATATTATAAAAAGTACGACAAAACATTATGTGGAGTAACTAAAACAAAATAATACGATAAACGAATACAAGAAACAACAAATAGAAACTATATAAGTAGTCCTCATACTGCTGGTATAGAAGGATATTTACGTCTTTCATAAGACCTACCTAAGGTCATATGCTCGTTAAATTGAATTTGTGTAATGTCTTTTCTAATTATTTATCCTCGATATTTTTTTTGATCTACCCCAACCTCTCCTAGAAACATCTATAGGCAACCCTCTCGCATATTCATCTCAACCTCACTTTTCACAATGTGTCTGGCCTTCATCAAAGTCACTCCCAACTTATCCTAAATGTCTTTGTTTCTAATCATATTTCTTTTAGTGAGTCAACTCATCCATCATAACATTCTCAACTTCGTTCTTGACTGACTAATACTTTACCTTAATGGGTCTAACTGCTTCATTGCCACATTTTTATCACACAAGAGTAGTCTGAATACAAGCCTCCAATTTATAAATGCTAAATAATTTTGGAAGTATAAATATTTTCACAATCAATTTAATTTCTTAAAAGTTAGCTGCTTTAAAAGGTTTTTTTTTTTTTTCTGAGGGACAGGTAAAATGCATCTATTGTAATGTATAAATTAGTTATTTACTGAAAATATGATTTGTACTAAAAAATAATGTAAATTCTAAAACATTTCTTTTTATGAAGTACATATCATGCATCAATTAAGTTAATATAAATATCGAGTGCGAATAAATTTTAGTATCATTTTACTATTTAGTCCTTGTAATAATTATGAATAAATTACATTGCGTTGCATGCATAAACACTCATTTGTTGCTTAATAACGAAGAAAATATGATGTAAATGTAATTGCCATGCTATGCATAATACAAGAAATATTATTAAGGACTTCATATTATTAAAAGACATTTATATATTTTAATTCTTTTATTGGTAATAAATATAAAACTTATTTTTCAACACCTTTCTACTAAATACGGTATTTTTATATATAAAGTTTAATATTGAAATTTTTTTTCTTTTTTTTTTAATTGAAGGTAAGAATAAAAATTGAACCCTCATCAAAAAATTTTCCTCAATTCCTCTTTCCCAAAGACCCCATTACTTTTAAGTTTTATTAAGACAAAAATGGACCAACAAATTTAATTGTCTACTAGTACCCTAATAAATATGGCACATGAAGCAAAACAGTGATAGGTTTTTGACAATTACTAACCATATATAGTACAGCAAAATATTATCAATAAAAAATGTTTCTTCTCCGGGGGAAAAAAAATACAAATTCAAATAAATTTTTTTTCATTTTTCATCCGATATTTCATATTTACATTAGAATTCAACTATATTTGAATTCGTGTCGCATAATGCTAGGGGGAAGCACTCCTATCAAGAATTTTTCCACACACAAGGCTCAAACTCCAGATCTCTAGTTAAGAGAGGAACAATCTTATTCACTGCACCTCATCCTTTTACGGTAATCCAAAACAATACTTGGGGAAAAAAACCAAACATTTGAACAACAAATTGAGTATTTTTTCTATACATGATTAGTAATAATAATAAAAAAGGAATGCTATTTTATGGTAGACGTATGATTCTAGGAGGGAAACTAATGCAACTGATTCATATATAAAGCAAAATTTTATATTTTAACTAAAACTTTATTAAATATTAATTGTGAACACCTGGTTATTATAATAATAATATTTATTTAAAGTCATTATGAAAATTCTGAAATTTTAGTTTTTACTTTTATTTTGGATCAAAACTATTTCATATTAACTCATTTAATTACAAGTGTCCAGCAAAAAGTTCGAAAAGAATTTTGGAATATTGTTGATTACATGCACGATGCATCCTTACATTTCACAAATCAAGGACTTAATTATCTTGCCAACTACCTGCCTTTATTTATTTTAAAATTATATTTATATATTTTATTCGATTTGTTGAGGTGTCCTCCACCTATTTGATAAGAATCAAATAAGAAAAAGGAATATGCGGATTTATATTCAAACTATTGAAATTATAGTAGCAGGGGACTAAAATCCTTACTTTTTAATTGATTTCAACAACTCAAATCAAATCTTAGTAAAAAATAATCAAAGAAAACAAAGAAAAATCAAGAATCTCAAATGGATAACTTTTTAAACAAATTAAGCAAACAAGTTAATTAGCAATTTTAAGACTTTACTCTAATTATCGATTAAGAAGAAACTAAGATTCGAGAATTCAACATTCAACATTATTTAAGTCTTCCAAATAATAGAAGACAACTATTTATACTAAGAATATTAATAAGACATTTCTCTTTGGTTGGCGTCTTTTGTGAATTTTTGAATCTATTAAATAGCTATTTGCATATATAGCCTCTTTTCTTCTTTTACTCATTTTGATAGACTTTTCGCACATTGTATCGCTTTTTTCAGTGACCCTCAAGCTCATCTAATGTTTTCTTTTTTCGTGAACATTGCTTGTAGGTCTTGAAGATCCTTTGCTTGACTCCTTCCAAATGGTCTTGAGGAGTACATACCATTGTGTCACACACAGGAGTGTATCTAGGTGATGGTCACTGGATTAACGTGCATCCATGCATCTCTTCCTAAATCATATATATTAGTGGTATATTTTTTTGAAAAAATAATTAAATATAGGTATGTGATCACATATTATAATGAGATTGAGTATGCTTTTCTAGCAGAGATTAGAAAGTGAAACGGATTCAATGATAAGAGTATAAATATTAAATCGATTAAATTTATACTTTAAATTTCACTTTTTTTAATAGTGCGCCCCTTCTGTTGAAATTCTAATTACGCCTTCGAGAATACATATTAGTGTAGTTTATGCTTCTCATGTCATCACTATTGAATCACAATTATCTTTAATTTTAAATTTTGAGTTTTAAATGTCATTCCTTTTATTTATTAAATTACAATTATCATTTACGATTCAAAATGCCATCTCAAAATGAAATTGTTAAATAGGGTATATAGGGCTTTAATTGAATAAGTTATATATTAATATTGATTTATTGATTCACATGATTAGACCTAACATGTAATAGCCTAATCCATACGACTTTATTTGTTCAAAATTATAGGGGTTGAATTTTTAAGTATTTATTTTCATTTTTAAAAATGAATAAGCTAAGTTTATTAACCTAAATCGGAAATTTATTGAAGTTTGTTGATATCAATTTTGAAGAAAAAGTCATAACTTCAAATCAAAGACATTATTACTTCTAGAATCCATTTAATTGCAAAACATGAAATATTAAATTTTAAAATAAATAAATATAAAAAGAGTGTCCAGATGTTTTGAATTAAACTAAATAGATCAAATTATTTATGATTGGCCACATAAATTAATAAATCAATGACACGTATTTAATAAAAATGCACCATATATATATCACGTCATAAATACTACCACCAATATTGTTACTCTAGTAATTCTTACCCGCGCATTGCGCGTTCAATATAAAAAACTAATTATCGTATTAATTTTATTATTTTATATATTAAATATTTAAAATTATTATATTTAAGTCTTCAAATCAAAGTTATAGTTTAATAACATTCAGTTATGTTTGAGGGGAAAAACACTACTATATATATTTTATTATTATTTATTTTAAATTCTTAAGAACAATTTAATTAGATTTGTTTCTCAATATTACTTTTTTGAAATGGCTGAATAGAAGAGGTAATATAGACAATTTAGGGTGTTATCCACGTAACATGTTTATAAAATTCATATGTATAAAAACAACATAGTTAATTATACAAATTGTTATTAATTTATTAGGTTTGTACCTATATAAAAAGATAATTGATGAGATGGAATACTTTTGATCAGAATTAATTTTAAGATTCATATCTTTAAGGATTTAATAATAAATTTTACCTTTTTTTTAAAAAAAATATATCTAAAAATTCAATTGAGTTGTTGTGAAGTACACAAAATGGACTGACCTAAGCTTTAAAAAAATTCAAGAACTCTATCGTACTTTATTCCAAACACGCTACAAAATTATAGTAGATTATTTTTATTTTATTAAATAAAAATAATAATATCAATAACAACAATGAATTTCAAAATTCTTGAATTTTTATATCCTAATATTTAACAGAACCTTGCTAGTTTTATTTGTTAAGAAAATCAAATCACTATATTATTTTAATAAACAACAATAACATACCCAGTGGAATCTCAGAAGTAGGGTATGAAGACGATAGAATGTTCGCAAACCTTACCGTCGCTATCTCATAGAGGTAGAGAGGTTATTTCCTAAAAATCACTATATTGTTTTAACAATTTTTTTTATTTTGTTGTCAACAAATATGATCTATTGACTCCTCCAATAGCTTAAACAAAACTTTTTATCACGTAACAAAATATTATGCTACAAAATATTATAAAATTTACACTTCATTTATGTCAATTTTTTTTTAAAAAAAAATGAAAACATAGTAATTAGTTAGGGCTTGAGAGTGTTTTTGTTGTTGTTGTTGTTGTCTTCTAGGAAATAGAAATAAAAGAATCAATCTAAATCCCAAAAATATGGAGTTCTTATATTATATTTATTCTTATCACTTTATTTGTGCAATTTTTTATATACCTCTTAATTATCATTTTATATTCGATACTCTACATTTCTGTCCAATAAATATTAAAATAATATGAAATGCTTTTGGATTAAAATATATGATATATTTGTATAAAAAATCTAATAAATAGTAAGCACATAAAAAAATAATGATTCTCAAATTCTAATAAGCACCATTTTTAAATTCACATATTCATATTTTTGAAATTTCACCAAGTCAAAATTTAATAAGTTAAATAAATAAATAAATAATTTTTGTACTTTAGAATTTGCTTTATTGGGAAACTTCTATTTTTAATTTTTTTGCTAATATTTATGTTTTCTATTTTGTACTTTAGAGGACAATTTCTTTTTGAAGACATAAGGTTAGTTTTTCCTTTTTTGTGTTTACTTTTAAATTTCAAAATGAATTTTTATATTTTTGGTGGTTTGCAAAATTTAAATTTAGAAAAACTTGAGAAGAGTAATAAATAAATTTCTAAATTTGAACTAATTTTATAATTATAATTATAAAATTCTATTTCTAAAATTGTATGCTTCAAATATTAATATAAATTAGTATAAATTTATATAAGAATAGCTTTAGTGTGTTCTCCAATGGAAAAGTGGAAAATCAAATTGGAACGTGCAAGTGTGGAGATAATGTTATTGTGGTGTTTATTAATTTATTTTTATTTTTTAATTCAAATAAATGATTTTTTAAAATTATTTTGCTAATTCAATAATAAGTTCTATTTTTTTTTTGAGATGATAAGTGATAATATTTCTCTCTCAAAATAAAAAAAAGTAAACAATAGCTCTTTCTTAATTTTTTTAAAGAGTTCAAAAATGTAAAAATGGTTTCCTTTTTGTTTTTTTTTACTTTTTTTTTATGGTTATAATGCTGAAGTTTTCTTTTTCTTCAAATAACCTGCAATTTATAAATATTTTTTCTTTTTTAAATAACTTGAAGTTTTTTATATTCATCTTTATTCATAAAGAAATCTTCGAATCTACGTAATATTAGCAGATTAAGTATAATCTTTTTAATATCATTACACATTTTTATTTTTCTATATTGTGAAAAAAAATCAAAAGGATATATTCTAGTTGTTGTGCGAAGATCATGTTGCTATTTTCTCTTTTATATTTTCTCCCTATGAATGTAAAAATAATTTAAAAAATTACAACCATTAAAAAAAAATTTAATTTGTTTCTGTTAAAAGAAAGATATCGAATGATACATATACTAAAAAAAAAAGAAATAATATATGTTCTAAAAAATAACAAAATAATATTTTCACCGCTAGTCCTCGACTCCTCTTAATGCAATCATGGCC
>JAPFFP010000002.1:19055815-19097297 GCA_026153255.1 Solanum medicagineum | reverse complement strand
ACCTCCACCCGTACTCCCCAAATGTTTTAAAAAATTAAATTTTTGTTATTTCCCTCTCCCCATTTTCAGTCCCTCCCAAATAAAAAGTTAATTTACTTTTTAGAAAATTTAAAAATTTTTACTTTCCCTTACCAACCCCAACTCCTTCAAGTAAAAAATTAATTTACATTATGAATGAGTCTCTTTTATCCATATTACCATTAAATTACCCACTTTTAAATGGGTAAATAGGAGCTTTACCCATTTTTTTATCCATTTTAAACGAGTTCGGTACCCAACTCGTTTAAAATGGATAAATCTGGATAGATACCCAAATAACTTACTCATTTTGCCATCTCTAATTAGAACAAACTTTTTAATGTTTCATGCTTCTTGGGCTCATAAAATTGATCGACTTGTGATGAGGTCAGCAGTAGTCAGAGGCAAATAAGAACACCTTTGCTCAGACACGGTCCTTTTCAAGTGGCATCAGGGAGGATTAGAAGTTTTGAGAATAAGGAACATAGTCATAGTTACAGGATTTGCAGCTTTCTTCCCTATCCTTTTCTCTTTTATATATTGGATACTCATTGACCCAGAGAAGCAAATGATGTTCTACATGTTTTATTGCGATGGTACTTGTTGCTCTCTTAATCTGTGTTGCCTTCTTGTTAGATGATATCAATTAATCAAGCAACTATGCTGCGGTCACAAACTAGTTAGGTTCGGCTGGATGAATCCTCTATATCTTTTCCGCTCTCTCATTTCATTCCAATAGTTCTTAGTTCTTATTAGATGATTTATTTAGGAAAAATAGCTTGGTATAATTTTGGTACAAAGTGCAAATGCTTCCCTACAACTTCCATAATTTTTATGGTTCAGTATGGTGCTTACCCTCTTCCCGTTCATAGAACTGTGCCCTTTGATGTCTACGCCAAAACTCTGTTTTCCTTTTTTCCCTTTGTTTGGGATGGGGGAGGATTATTTGATGTGATTTTATTAACCCTAGCTATTATATGTTTTAACTGCCGGGATTAAAATGAAATTATCAAAAGATGTGGTATCTTGCATTACCCTGATTGTCGATAGTAAATTCTGCCATTTTAGTTTTTGTACTGTGGGAGGAGTATCAATAAATAGGATAAGTGAACTTGACATGTAATCCCTTGTCCTCTTCTCAGAGGCTTGACAACAATCCTTTGACCCCTTGTTGATATTTGTATATTTTCCGTTGCTCTTGGTTAAAGAAGAGGGAATTGATTCTTACAAATGAATCTTGACATGTAATCCCGTGTTGTCTTGTCAGAGGCTCGACCATCTTGGAGTTCCTGCTGAGACTTTGGAAAAACTACAGCCTGGTTTAGTTGTTTACGTGAAGAATAATAAGTCGCAGATGGCAGAGTTGATCCCTGCACTTTTGCCTAGTAATGAGGAGGCAGTGGAGGTTATTAAAGAACAACAAATGGAGTCTCCAAGATCCACGGTCAGCTCAAGCTTTAATGTTAAGGATTTATTCCAAGAAAGTATGGATTGGATACAGTGGTTGATGTTTGATGGTGAACCAAGTAGAGCTCTGGAGCAACTGGAAGACACTGGTCAGCGTGGTGTTTGTGGGGCTGTTTGGGGTAACAATGACATTGCATATCGTTGCCGTACATGTGAGCATGATCCGACATGTGCAATATGTGTTCCATGTTTCCAGAATGGGAACCACAAGGACCACGATTACTCTATTATTTATACAGGTGGTGGATGCTGTGATTGTGGAGATGTTACTGCTTGGAAACGTGAGGGATTTTGTTCCAAGCACAGAGGTGCTGAGCAGATCCAACCTCTTCCAGAAGAGTTTGCAAACTCAATGGGGCCTGTACTTGATCTGTTACTTTCTTGTTGGAGAAAAAGGCTTCTATTTCCAGATAGTATCCATGGGAGAAATCCAAGAAGAAATGATCAAGATACTGACCTCAAAATGGTTACAGATGAGTTAACATCTGCAGTGGTGGAGATGCTATTGAAGTTCTGTAAACATAGTGAAAGTTTGCTTAGTTTTATCTCTAGGAGAGTATCTTCTTCAGCAGGGTTGCTAGATATTCTTGTGAGGGCAGAGAAGTTCTTGATCACTGAAGAAACTGTCAAGAAGATTCATGAATTGCTGTTGAAACTGTTGGGTGAACCTCAATTTAAATATGAATTTGCAAAAGTATTTCTCAGCTATTACCCTACTGTTGTGAATGAGGCAACAAGGGCTTGTAATGATACAGTTTTCAACAAATATCCATTGCTATCAACATTCTCAGTGCAGATATTCACGGTGCCTACTTTGACCCCACGTCTTGTGAAGGAAATGAATCTTCTACCCATGCTGTTGGGATGTTTAGGGGACATACTTGCGTCTTGCGCTGGAGAAGATGGTAAACTGCAGGTAATGTTGTGTGATAATTATTCTAAACTAAGGAGCATTATATTATTGTGCGAAATGTGAAGTTCTGATATAAGCTTATGTATGTAGTTTTCCTTTTCTTGATCATATTTATATACTCATTAAATTGTAATAGCTTGTCTTTTTATCCTCTTTCCTTCTATGTTTAGACATGTCTTAAATCTCGCTGTGTAGCTTATGTACTAAGACGGGTAAGCCATGATGCAATAGTAAGAATTGCTGTTGTTTGACCAGAAGGTCATGCTACAAGCTGTGGAAAGAGCCTCCTGTAGAAATGCAAGGCAAGACTGTGCACAATAGATCCATTATGGTCTGGTCTTCTCCTGGACCGGCACATAAGAGGATCTTAGTGCATCGGGCTGCCCTTTAGCTTATGTACTAAGCAATCTGGTCCTGTTCTTGGATGGTCTGCAAGATTTTGTAAATTTGGTGCAGCCTTCTGCTATCTCTACATAACTGCTCTAACTTTTCCTATGCACAGGTAGATTAAGGTATTAATCACGTCAAATGTAAAGCTGGAAATGAAATCATAATACTCAATTTCCTTTAATAAGTTGGAATCAGAATACATAAATTGTTTTAGTTTCTGCAGTATGCAGACAAGTGCGTGAACTGAAGGCCATTAACTCCTGCTGAGGATTTATTTTCATCTTATTTGAACAGAATAACCTTGGATGGCCAAGTTTGATTTTGAATCTTCCATGTATTATTAATTGGCCTAATAATCAAATGCAAGTTCTTCGCTTTGCTCTTTCTTTTGCTTCTCTAGATCAACTTCACAACTCCGACTATTCTTCATTGTACCTCATACTTCAACTAATCCTCAATGCTGGTTAATTGCGAAGCAGATTTTTTTTTCTAGGGAGTTTCTTTTTGTTAAAATGCATTGAAATCTAATACAAGTTACCTTTCTCAAAAAAAGAAATGCATTGAACTTGTGAGAAATATTGGAGAAGAATATTATTGAATTGTTGTCCCTATATTATTACATTGAGACTCTATTTATAGATACTACATTTGACTACTTTTCCAACTAGGATACTATAATACAATCCTTTTCCAATATTATACAATCATTTTCCAAGTAGTATTTTATGTACTATTCCTTTTCCTAATCCCATTTAGAGTAAGATTGTAGATAATATTCTTGTTCTTATTCCTATTCTAACACTCCTCCTCAAGCTGGTGCATACAAGTCATATGTACTTAGCTTGTTACAAATGTAATTAATACGAGAATCAATGAGGGGCTTGATGAGATATCTGCAAGTTGATCATCTGCCTCACAAAATTGTCAGTCAATCTCAATGTGCTTAGTCTTCTCATCATGAAATACTAAGTTGCTGTGTTAAGCTTCCCAAACCAAGCTCAGAAGACTTTCATATCATAGAATGACTTACACAATCGATATACAAGTCTACCTGACTCCCCCTGAGCAACAAAACTAGGTGGTTGTCTGTATAGACTTCTTCCTTGAGACGATCGAGAAAACATTCTTAAGGTCCAATTGATAAAAAAGCCAATAGAGAATGGCCCATAGATTAGAAAAAGGGACATATGCTATTTTGGCCACAGGAGAAAGAAAGTCACTCTAATTTAGCCCAAGTATATGAGTATATCCTTTTTTTCTTGGAAAAAGTAAATTTGAAACAAAAAACAGAAAGAAAACACGGCAAAAAAACTCAGATTTGTCGGAAACAATGCAATGGTCATTGAAAAGTGCTTGAATTCCATATAAAATATACAGATAGTCTCAAAGTCAAAAGATGAGTAGACATTTAACAAGAAAGTCGCATAAAATTGGTTGGAACATGCGCATGTGACGAATTATTAGGTTTGATGGTTGAAAGTGGTCATAAATTGCGAAGTAAAATTATAGGTAGGGTCGAAATATACACGACCCTATTGAGAAAGAGAATTATATAGGTAGGGTTGGAATGATGGAACGATCCTACAGGAAAATAGAAATTACACAGGTAGGATCATATTGACGACACGACCCTACTGAAAAAGAGAAATTGTATGGATAGGGTTAGAATGATGATATAATCCTACAAAGAAAGAATTATATGGGTAAGGTCGGAAATAGTTACAGGAAAGATGACACAATGCTACATAAATTAAATATGAACAAGTAGTCACTGGAAGGGTCACACAGTGCTACATAATTTGAATATGAGAAATAGTCACAAAAAAATACAGTGACCTAATTGTTTTGCTAACATAATCATTTGTCAGACAGGCGGCATATATGGGTCATAGCCGTCCGCCAATAGCGGAAGCTTTATGATTTTTACCAGGACCGTAGAAGCTCTGATACCATGTGACAAATATTGGAGAAGAACATTATTGAATTGTTGTCCCTTTATTATTACATTGAGACCCTATTTATAGATATTATATTGGACTCCTTTTCCAACTAGGATACTATAATACAATCCTTTTCCAATATTATACAATTATTTTCCAAGTAGAACTCTATATACTATTCCTATTTATAATACTATTCTAAGTAGGATTGTAGATAATATTCTTGTTCCTATTCCTGTTTTAACAAAACTCTATCTGTTGGTATCACACTAACTTTTGGAAACTTTATACCCACCTGAAAGGTCATATGGTTGAAAAGTGAGAAAAATGGAAGAAGAATCCTATCATCTTTGTCGGAACCTCGCCGGAAAATCACTATCGATAAAATAGTCCTCCAAACCAAATTTACAAAAAAAAAAGGAAAAGAAAAAGGAAAATAATTTGAAATCTAATGAAAATCAAAAAAGAAAACAGAAGTGGAAGAAGAAAAGGTGTGTGTAGACAATAAGTAATTTTTATTTATTTTATTTTGTGGAAAATTAGTTTTGTGGTTCTTATAATTTATTTTTGAATTATTTACACTTAAATTCCACATGTCCTTTTTTAATTAGGCATCATGCCACGTCGTCCACAAGTGTATTACAGGCACTTTATAGTTTGTTTATTGTAAAAGAAGTGTCAAAATGATACTGTGAGAAATATTGGAGAAGAATATTATTGAATTCTATCTCTATATTATTACATTGAGACCCTCTTTATAGACAATGTATTAAACTTCTTTTTCAACTAGGATACTGCATGATAATCTTTTTCCAAGTAGGATTCTATATGCTATTGCTATTGTAACTAGGATCATATATACTATTCTTGTTTCAATTTCTATTCTAACACACCCTCAAGCTCATGCATACAAGTTATATGTAACCTATATTGTTATAAATGTAACTGAACACTTAGACCTCACAAAATTGACAATTAATCTTAATGTGTTTATTCTTCTCATGAAATTTTAGATTTTATGCAGAATGTGATAAAACACATAATGATCAGCTCCACCATATGTCATGCCAAACTCCTAAATTATTTGTTTCAGTCCATAGAATGATCTGCGTAATCGACATATGAGGCTATTAAACTCCCTCCAAGCAACAAAACTATGTGGTCGCTCCATATAGACTTTTTCATAGTGTAGTGGCCACCGGAAAGTGCTCAAGATTTGGTGTAAAATATATGGATCATCTTGGAATCAATAGAAGAATTGATATTAAACAAGAAAGTCAGCGAAAATTTGGGTGGCACTTGCTCATGCATTGGAGTATTAGATTTAATGGTTGAAAGTGGTCACAAGTTGAGAAATAAAATTAGATGGGTTGCCTTGGAATGATGGCATGACCCTATTGGAAAATAGAAAATACATATGAGGGTTGGATTTACGGTATGACCCTATGGAGACAAAGAAAGTATATGGGTAGGGTTGAAATGATGGCACAACCCTAACAAATAAGAAAGTAGTCACCGAAAAGATGGTACAGTGGTGCACAAATCGGATATGAAAAAGTAGTTAGCAGAAAGATGGACAGTGCTACACAAATCGATTATGAGAAAGTAGTCACCAGAAAGATGGCATGACAAATAAGATATGAGAAAGTTGTCATAGGAAAGATGCATGATGCTATGTAAGTTGGATGCAAGAAAGTAGTTACTGAAAAGATGGCACGATGTAGATATGAGAAACTAGTCCGAAATATGTACGGTACTACACTAATCAAATATGAGAAAATAGTCACCTGAAAGACATGATGATCCAACTTTTGCTAACATGATCATTGGCCAGAGAGGCGACATATATGGGTCATAGCTGCCTGTCGGTAGCGGTAGCTCTTTGATTTTCTACTAGTATCGTAGAAGCTCTGATGCCACGTGAGAAATATTGGAGAAGAATATTATTGAATGTGTCTCTATATTTTTACTTTGAGACCTTATTTATAGACACTACATTAGATTCTTTTTCCAACTAGGACGGTACATCATAATCCTTTTTCAAGTAGGATTCTATATACTATTCCACTTCCTATTCTAAGTAGGATTGTATATGCTACTTTTCTTCCAATTCCTATTCTAACAAACACAACTGGACCTTAATTGAGGTGTTTAAAATGTACAAGACCTACCTGAGGTGTTTAAGTGAGAGTTGGTGCCAACTTTAAGGGGATGCCAATGGGTTCCGCCTTATGTTTTAGATACTTTTATCATGTACGAGGAATACCTACTTTAGAGTGACTTTCTTACCAAAGATCAGGCAGATGGAGAAAATCACTTAGCTTATCGCCTATGTAGGGTTTCAAAGTGGTCTTTTTTCTAACTTTATCAATCGTTGGTGAATTTTTTTTGTTTCAATGGTACGGGCAATAAAAGCAGTACGAGCTAGTATTTAACGTATCAACTGCAAGTTCTTATGAATTAGGTGTTTTTTCAACTGGTCATCATATATTTTCCATGGTCAGATGCTCTTTAGTGCTATGTGTTTGAGTGTGAATAGTTATTTATAGTCTAAGTTTAGTTTGACGATTTACTGTTTATGAATTTTCTGAAGCACTCCTTTGTCAGATTATTCACCATTGACTTTTCTGATGTTCTTTATTAGCTTATAGAATATGCTTCTATGTTGTGTTTGGGGGATGATCGATTAAGAGGAATTTTCAAGTGCTCCCCTCATGGTCCTTTTCTTTTCTGCAACAGAGTAAGTGTGTTGATGTCAATGTCTAGCAGGTCATCTGAGCATATATTGCTCTTGACGTAGTTTATCTGGAAGTTAATTGATGATTCGTGTGATTTTGACTTAAGAGAAACAATGAATGAAAAAAGGTGCATGCTTGATGAAGGTGCTGAGTTTTCTTCGAGAGAAAATGTGCATGCTTTTAGATACTTTAGTTTTGCTTCTTTTCTTGGGCTTATTTCTACCAATCAAAAAAGTACGTCATCCGAAATGTATGAACATTCGATATGAATTTTGTTTCTTTAGGACCTTGGGCCCTTTGCAAATGAACAAATAGTTCTTTTTTTCAAAAATTTATTTGATAGTTCTGTTTAGCAGTGACATAATTGGTTTTGATGATTAGAAGCTTGTTCTACCCAACTTCTATGGTCTTGTCAGTTTATTTTCACCGTTAGTGGTATTACCATCTTTCTGAATTGCCAATCGTTGGTTTGCTGAGGTTTGCTTGGTTATTCAGGTCGTGAAATGGGCAGATTTGTGTGAAACTACTCTCCGTGTGGTTGAAGATATTCGATTTGTGATGAGCCATTCTGTTGTACCTAGATACGTAACTCATGATCGACAAGATATATTGAAAACATGGATGAAACTATTGGCTTTCGTGCAAGGAACGAACCCACAAAAAAGAGGAACTGGCATTCTTGTAGAAGAAGAGAATGAGAATATGCATTTCCTTTTTGTTCTGGGTCATTCTATTGCAAATATTCACTCTCTTTTGGTGGGTGGTGCTTTCTCTATGAGTAGCACAGAAGATGCTTCTGATGCTTTCTTCAACACACACACGGAAGATTTGGAAGACCAAGATAGCCAAAGACATGCAAAAGTTGGAAGGCTATCACAAGAAAGTTCTGTATGTAGTATGGCTGGGAGGAGTCCATTTGAACATGCATCCAGGGTTCCTGAAGTAAAATATGATAGTTTTCCAATACCATCATCTGTTTTATATTTAACATTCGAGTGCCTGAGGGCCATTGAAAATTGGCTTATAGTTGATAACACTTCGGGACCTCCCCTTCACATATTATGTCCGAAAACAAGTCCTACTCCAGGCAATAATTTCTCTGTGTTGAAAAAAACACTTTCAAGGTTTAGAAGAGGCAGAGAAATGCTTAAATCTCAGCGCCCTCCTTCAAATGATGTTAGACTCTTGACTTCTGCTGAAGGTTATAATAAACAATACTCTTATCCTTCCCTAAATGGTCAGACTACCCTGGATTCTGGCCAGGGTTCGACCCAAGAAGCAGCTTGTCTTGGTGGTCATGATGACAGTATGCTGGAAGGAGATAATGCATCTGAACTAGAAGCTCTGCGCTTGCTGAGTTTGTCTGATTGGCCTGATATAGTATATAAAGTTAGTTTGCAGGATATATCTGTTCACATTCCATTGCATCGGTTACTTTCAATGGTTTTACAGAGGGCACTAGGCAAATGTTATGGGGAGACTGCACAACCACTTGCTAGTTCTGCTAATTTGTCATCTTCTGTCCATTATGACTTTTTTGGCCATATTCTGGGAGGGTACCACCCACAGGGTTTTTCTGCCTTCATCATGGAACATGCTCTTCGGATTAGGGTGTTTTGTGCTCAGGTTTATGCTGGAATGTGGCGTAGGAATGGTGATGCTGCTATATTATCCTGCGAGTGGTATCGCTCTGTCCGCTGGTACGTAAATAGCTCATTGTGCAATCTTTATTCATGGCCCTATGATGAACAATAGCTAATTTCTTTTGTTATGCTAATCTATATGAGATTTAATCTTTAATATTCCTTTGGATAGTATTAAGCCAATTTTCCTTTAAACATTTTGTGCAGGTCTGAGCAGGGTCTGGAGCTTGACCTCTTTCTGCTACAATGCTGTGCTGCACTAGCTCCTGCTGATTTGTATATCAGTAGAATTTTAGAACGTTTTGAGCTATCAAATTACCTATCCTTCAATCTTGAACGTCCTAGTGAGTATGTGACTCACATTTTCTTTTTTACTTTCCCCAATGACTTCCAATTTCATCCCACTATGTGATTGCTTCTATGGATCAAGTATAAAGCAATATTTTCTTTAATTTGATGATGTATGTATACCATCAGGACATAAGGGATGATCTTGACACTTAGATTGGTCACTTTCAGAATAATCCTGTTCCATAATTTGTCTTAATTGTGCAAAGGTACTCTTTGTGATTAGTACTGGCCTTGTCAATTGATACATGTTTACCTATATTAAACAGTGGTTAAATCCTTGATTAATTACATCTTTCCTGACATTTTTATGCAGCAATTCCATTTTGAAAAAGAGGTAGTGAAAAATATCAATCATTTTATGTATTTGAGATTTTTTATGATAGTTTTTCTCCTTAGAATACATTATTCTGATGCGTTCTCTATATTTACAGGACATGCACATGTTACTTACTTACATATGTTCTTTCCAGAATTTTTTATATTTTCTTAAAATCTTCTCCAACAACAAACAGAAAATAACCTAGGAAATGATAGAAGTTGTTGTCGTGCCAGTGCTCTTATTAAAATTTGTAATTTTTTAGCTCCACTGGAGCCAAAGATGTTAAATCATGTCCTACTTCATGGCAGAAGTGTCTGCACAATCTGGATATCCTGAAACTTAAACAGATAAAAAGAAGATTGGACAATAGTTAGGCCCTAGCGACATACTTCTTATAAGTAAATTCTCCGTTGAAGTGTGTGTGTGGGGAGAGGGGTAGATATTGAACCTTACCGTGATATTAATATCTGAAAATGTAATACATGAAGATACAGGACATGGTAATGTACCTCTTATGCTATGTAATAGTTATACATACTTGACTCTTTACACTCTGTACTTTTAGGAATTTTTTAGATCATGCCTATAGAGATCATTATACATGTTTGAAAAAACATATATCTAGGGATGTGTTTAACATCGATGAGTTGCGTCATCCTCAAGCATTAACATGACTTTTTTGACGAATTATCCAAAAAAAGTAACTCTATTTAAGATAGTTTGCAGCAGGGTTTTTGGTTGCCCGAAAAAAGGGGTTTGGGTTCGTATAGGGGTCTTTCCATTGTGCTATTGCTGGACATGGGCATAAATTGGCTTATATGCATACTGTTAACTAGACTTAAAAGATCTGATTTACATGAGATCTGCATTGTATATTTTGATTGGAAGTCTACCTTGTTGTATATGTTCAGTATTGATAAATGTGTGATGCTTTGGAACCTCACAAGTATGTTCCCCATGCATCTGCCACTTGCTCTGTCTAATACATTTTGTCATTCTTTCTAGGTACGAACCCTCTTTAGTTCAAGAGATGCTTACTCTTATTATTCAAATAGTGAAAGAACGGCGGTTTTGTGGGCTAACCTCCAGTGCATGTTTGCAAAGAGAATTAGTATATAGACTATCAATTGGTGATGCCACTCATAGTCAACTGGTGAAGTCTCTTCCTCGTGACCTGTCCAAGATTGATAAATTTCAGGAAGTTTTGGACAGAATAGCAATCTATTCAAATCCATCTGGCATGAATCAGGTTTATATCTGATATTTGGTTCATTTTTTAATCCTTGTACATTTCCAAGGGAAAACAATTTGATGATTCTGTCCTGTCATATTTCCTAATTCCTTATCTATCACAGGGTATGTACAAACTGCGGTTTCCCTATTGGAAGGAACTGGATCTGTACCATCCTCGCTGGAATTCGAGGGACATGCAAGTAGCCGAAGAGAGATATATGCGTTTCTGCAATGCATCGGCATTGACGACTCAGCTTCCAGGATGGAGCAAGATTTATCCACCACTTGGTCGTATAGCTGAAGTTGCTACCTGTCGGACAGTCCTCCAAATTGTCCGCACCGTTGTATCATATGCTGTGTTTTCTGATACATCAAATGCTTCACGTGCTCCAGATGGTGTTCTGTTAAGAGCACTGCATTTGCTGTCACTAGCATTGGATATTTGCCATGCGCATAGGGAGTCTGGCGAATGTAGTTGCTATAATGGTGATGATATTCCAATTTTAGCTCTAGCTTGTGAAGACAAATGTGTGGGTAAATTTGGTGATCAGAGCTTGCTATCTCTTCTCGTTTTGTTAATGAGGCAACACAAGAAAGAAAATTACTTTGTGGAGGCTGGAATGCTTAACCTCTTTTCTTTGGTTGAAAGTCTTCTGAAGAGATTCGCTGAACTACAACCTGAATGCATGAAAAAACTGCAAGATCTTGCTCCAGATGTGGTCAATCAATTATCTCGATCCTTCCCAAGTGGTGATACAAATAGCTTCAGATCATTTCCAGACAGTGATAAGCATAAGGCTAAAGCTCGAGAGAGACAAGCTGCTATGCTGGTGAGATTACACAATAGAAGTAATGATTTATTGCTCAATAATTTGCTAAATATGTATAATGTGTTTTTTGCTCTCTAGACTATTAACCTTAACTTGTTCATTTTGCTGCTGTGTTGTGTTTGGCTGTTAGCTATGTATCTCAAAACTTGAGAAGTGGAAATTCCTTATTTGGCATACAACAAGGGAGGGATAGCCTAATGGTAATGACCGGCATCCAACCATAAGGTTTGGGGTTCGAGTCACCAAAGGCTCAAAATGGGAACATGCAACTGTTGGATTTCTAGGTGGAGGGTTTGGGTTTGTGATCTGTGCCAAATAAAAATCATAGTTATCCTTAAATGGACAGGTTTCGGCATTCTCCATGTGCAATTTATAAGCATGTAATTTTGAAACATATTGCGAATCCTCATGGATTAGAAGCCCCACAAATGTATATGACAGAAGAGATGCTGAAAGAGTGTGTGGGAGTTGCCGTTCTGAGACTCGAGGGGGTGCAAGGATATATGCTAGGATGGCAAACTTTTTTTCCGAAAAAGAGCATACTTCTTTTTTTTGAAAACATAGAGGTCTAACGTCAAGGTAACATCATCCTGGATAAGAACAGAGAATAAGGAAATAATTAGTTGTAGCAACAAATGATTAGAAGGGTTAACCTAGGAGGGAAATCCTCCATCTACTTATACAAGTGGAGTCCATACTATTTACATGAAAATAAATAAAAAATAAATAAATGGAGGACTAGTTGATTTCATCTTATCCAGCAGAAAATTTTTGGCACGAATCCAGTTTAAGCAAAAATCTTATGTTTCATGTTTTAAAATCGTTTTTTTCCTAATAGCAGCATTGGATGAAACCATGCTTAGTATAAAATTCTTTATATAACACAGAAGAGTGATGTTATTGTAATGATAAACTACATTGATCTCCTCTCTAGTTTGTTACAGTCACATAAATGTACTCTCTATTATGTAAAATCACATTCTTCCATGTTAATGACACTTGGTTAGTGGTTTTAATTGTCTCCATTATGCCTTACCTGGACGATAGTCATATTAATTTTTCAAGTAAAATGATAAGCTAAAAAATGCAGCAGTTGATTAATGAAGTATCCGTTTTCTTAACTAAGAAACTTATGTTAACATTTGTGTCTCAACAAATGTAATTACAATGAAAAACAATACAGATTATTATAGATCAAAAAGTATCCCTACTTGAAGTATTTACTGAGCTATGGGTGAGGGTGGGGGGTAGGGATTCGGTGGAAACATTGGAGATGTTCTCACCAATCTCTCGGATGTAGATTGTGAATATTCTTTTCTTCCGAAACAACTTGTAGATTGAAGAGTATTCTGCCAGTCAGGTTCAAATCCTTTTTTTTGGGGGGAGAGAGTTGTATATCAGTAGTAAATTGTACTCACTTCAACAACTGTGGAAGTGACCCCTAATTACAATGTGATATGCACAGATGCCCTTCCCATCTTATAATGAGCTTATTATCCTATTTTGGAACAAGTTGATAGGACCCTTTTTTTCACGTCCCTATGTTTCCCGTGGGGCGACATGGGGGTGAAAAAAGGATAGAGAGGGATGGGGCTTCTCTCGCTTTTGGCATCGTGAGAGGGGCTTATGTGATGGGCTATTAGCTTAGTGGTAGAGCACGCCCCTAATAATTGTGTCTTTGTGCCTGGACTGTGAGGGCTCTTAGCCACATGGATAGTTCAATGTGCTCATTGGCGCCTTACCTTGAGATGTGGATCATCCAAGGCACATTAGCATGGCATACTACTCCTATTCGAACTGGAGTTTGAAACCAAACTCGTCCTCTATCTTCTTACAAGGAATCTGGAAAGTTTCAAGTTAAAATCCTAGTGGAGGGAATAATTACTAGGTGATTTCTTCCCATCTTTCCAAGCTTTGGGGACAATGTTATCCGGTACCTGTAATATGGAAGGTAGCAAACAGGTGGGATAATTAGGCATGTGCACAAGCTGGTTCGGACACCATGGTTATTAAAAAAATATTCTGCCTCACACTGGTTGCTGAGGCAAGAACATGAAGTCGGATACATAAGTTTATCCTGCAATTCATCAAGGCATATACACAGCAGGAAGAGGATTCTGACTGTATCAAACTATACCTTTTTAGTATTATCTCAACCACATAATTTAATTAACGGAAACTCCCCCAAACTGCACAAAACATTCTTCTGTTATTGCAAACAGGTTACTGTAATTATTAAAAAATGATTGCAAATAACGTCCTCCATGTTCCCTAAAAAAGGTGTAATGCATAGCTGTGTCTACGAGTTGCTGCTTTATCCACCCGCTAAGGATAATGCTGAACAATATCTTTCTGCATGATATCTTGAACAAGTTTCTAGTCATAAGTTTAACAGAATCAAATCATATCATAGAGCCATAGAAGAAAGTATTATTCTGGATAAGCACCCAATGGTGTGGCTTTGTAGTCCATGGAGTGGGAGGACCAAGAGGTCTCACGTTCAAATCAAACCGAGGCAAAAATGCTAAGGGGTCGTTTGGTAGTGTATTAGAAGAAATAGTCCATGTATTACGAATGATATTATTATTTAGTATGCTGTTTCGTGGGAATCTTGGGCCTTTGTATAACTAATCCATGTATTAGTCATACACCCTACATGGTATTATAGGTTGCATAATTAATACCTCTCATTTGGTCGTATTAGTATTACATAGGATTTTTTTTAGTCAAGGGTAACTTGTATTTCATATCCAACCAAAAGACTCAACACCAACAGATCAGGTGTGTTGAGGGGGAGCATTACATACATAGAAAACTCGTAAGAGTTCCTTGTCAGTCTAGTAAGTTATAAACTGCCTATAAATTCTATCATATTTACCATCTCCCCTAATGGATCTTGTTTACACCAAAAATAAAGAAGGTTGAGACGGTTCATCCTGATTTTGTGGATGGGATTGCTTTGATTCCTAAAATGTCTAAGATTCCCCTCCTTCCATACAGTCCACCAAATACAAGTCGGGATACTCTGCCACCAATCTTCCTCTGCATTTCTTTTGCCAATGCTATTCCAGTTTTTCCACAATGCTATTCCAGTTTTTCAACAGCACCAATGTTGTTCTTGGCATTGCCCAGTTCACCACCAATATACGAAAGAACAGGTACCACAGATTTACGGTTGTCTCATAGTGCATGAAGATATGCTCATTTTCAGCTTCGTTTTCACAGAGAAGTCATTTTGAGTAAATCTGAAGACCTCTTCTTTGTAGTCTTTCCTGAGTTAAGCATGCCCTTTTTGCTACCAACCACACATAACAAGATACTCTGGAGGGACATTTAGTCTTCCAGATCAATTTCCACGGCGAAGTCCTTAACACACCGACTCTACTTGAGATAGACCAATAAATAGATTTCACATTGGATAGTCCTTTACTGGATTGTCTGGGACATTGGTAGTGCCTTCAAAGGCATTAATTTTCTGAAATAGTGCAATGACTCTGTCGACTTCCCAATCATCTAAGGCCCTTCTGAAGTTCAGCTCCCATGCATTAACTATGCATACTTGACCTATGTTTGCCTGCTTTTGTAAACTTAATGCGTAGAGATCTGTGAATAAGTTCTTTAAAATACTTTGGTCATCCACCTATCATTTCAAAATGAAGTTTTGGCTCCATCTCCCACCTTGATCTTGATATTGAGCCAGAACTCGGGGCATAGGTTTCTAATGGATCTCCATAGGCTACACATATAAGTGCTTTTCACCTCTTCAGTTGTCCTTTGACCATACTTTAAATAAATAGCTCTCCTCCACAAGGCATTGTCCTCCATCGCGAACTTCCATATCCATTTTTGCAACAGACTTCTATTATGGAGGGGTAAATTTTTGATCCCCAACCCCCCAAGCTTCTTACTGCATATTACTGAAGTCCACTTTACCAGATTTTTGTTGTTCTTTTCTTCGCAGCCATTCCAAAGGAACTCCGTTCTCAGTTTGTCTGTTTTCTTCACTATTCTTTTAAGAATTGGAAAAATGTGACATCATGTAGTTTGGCAGAGCATCCAAGACTGAATTTATCAAGATTAATCTCCCCCCTTTCCCACCATGGGATTAAATATGTATAGACAAAAATCACCCGAAATCTTTTTAATCACTTTTTTTCTTCTTGATTTTATGTTTTAGTAAATTTATTTAAATAAATTAGCTTACAAATTTTATTTATTTGTGGGTTCTTATTTACATAATATAAAAAATAATATTTTGCCATGTCAAATTTTTAAATTTTATTTATTTATGGGTTTATATTTACATAATATTAGAAAATTTGCCATGTCAAATTTTTTTGACAATTATTTTGGTTGAGTGATTTTGTTGATACAAATGTCTATTTGAGTTTTATTGACAGAAGACAAAGTTCAATGATTTTTCTAGATAAATTCTCAAAGTTGAGTGACTTTTTAAGATATTCCATATTAAAACTACAACTTGCAATTTTTATGTGCAAGTGTAGATGGTTTATTTGATTTTACTATTTTTTACCATCTTTTCGATTTTAAAAGTGGAAGATCTATCTTATAACAAACATGACAACAAAATTGTTATTCTCCTCGCTAGTTAGAAGGCCACATAAAAAAAATAATATTGTCCATCAATTATCTACCTTGACGCAATTATCTATATTGGAAAGAAGTTTTTTGTAGATTCCAAAACCAAGCACTAAATTAGGTGGGAAACAATGAACCAAACACTTGATAGAAAAATAATCCTTGCATTATTAATCCTTGCGGTGCTAATCCCTACGTTGCTAATCCTTGCGTTATTCATCTTCGTACCAAATGGCCAGAAGTGATTTCCTTACATCAACCTACGCCTTGATGTACAGAGTTACTCAGTACCTAGTGGAATAGTCAAGCTGCAGAAGTTGGCTGAACAATGCTGTCAATTTTAAAAAGAAGAAATTATTGTTCCAGATAAAGGAAGATAGTTGGTACCTGTTTGAACCTACAACATGCCAAATATGGTGAGAAACATGTACAAATGCATCTGACCTTGTTCAAAAGCTCTTTGGCGCCCAAAAGAATGATTGTGCTGCAATATAATTCTCCCTAAAGTTGAATGCTTTTCCCTCTGTAATTAGAAACATAAATTTAGAAAATTGTGTTCTAACATATCATATATTTAGAATGTTGTTTCATTGTCATTATATTGTTTACTGCCATTGTGCTATGTTGCCATACCATAGTAGAACCAAAGAAAAATTAATCCTTCTGTTTTCAGTTAATAATACTGGGAGAGACTGGTTTGACTCTTGTCACTTTCTTTCGTATTCCACGTATAATTTACAGGAGAAGATGAGGGTCCAACAATCCAAGTTTTTAGCAAGCATTGATTCCACAACAGATGTTGCCACAGATGATTCTAAACATGGCAAAGAGTTGTGCTATTCAGATGGTAGACCTAGATCAGAAGAGGCTACTCCAGTTATTTGCTCTCTTTGCCGTGATCCGAATTCTAAAAGTCCTGTATCTTACCTAATTCTTCTTCAGGTAGGTGGCTCTACTTTATATGTTGCTATCAATTTCTTCTGTTTATATGACTGGTGCTTTGTCTGATTATTGAACTTAATAATACTTATTTCATCTTGAATCCTGAAACAAGAAATCCAGGATTCTCAGTTTCACCAACAAAGGTCCTCCTTCATGGGAACAAACTCGCAGCCCTGGGAAAGAGCCCACGTCTTGTGCAAAACAAGTGCCAGACATTTCATCTGAAACGTGCAATCTTTGTAGAAGTTCAGAAATTACTTCGCCATCTTGGTTAATGCAATTAGTCCAAAATAAAGTAAATGAGTTTGCATTAGAAGGACAACCTAAGGAAGTGGAAGCGTTCCTGGAATTCATCAAGGAAAAATTCCCCTTAGTGAAGAACATTCAACCATCTTGCACATCAAGCACTGTAAAGAAAAAGACACCCTCTTCCTCTGAGATGCTAGAAGAACACATGTACTCGTTGATTCGGGAAGAAATGGATGCTAATTCATGGAACTGGGATCTTTTACAAAATGATAGGGAACTTTCAGCTTTGGGTGATAATGGGAATGCTGAGTCACTTTTGCTTGGAAGATACATTTCTGCTCTTTCAAGAGAATGTAGTCCTCCTGCATCAACAAATAGCTGCAAGACAGAATTGAAATCAAGTATGCTGCTTCCAACATACAATAGATTTGGTCCATCAGATTGTGATGGAATATATCTTTCATCTTGTGGGCATGCCGTGCATCAGGGATGTCTTGACCGCTATTTATCTTCACTTAAAGAAAGGTAGTAATTGTTTAACCCAAAAAGAGGTTGCTTTGGCTTGAAAGCTTTGGTTTTGATCCATTCCTTTTGTTTTTGTACTTCTGGGACCGTTCTGTTGACCATTGAAGTGAATATTGCCTTCAGCCAATATCAATTTTTTCTGATTTGGTGTAGTTCTCTTTTTTCTTTGTCATAGGGTGGTTTTCCTTTTATTTTGACCATGTATTGCAGACTACTTTATTCTAGAATTTCCTTCTCGAACTTAAATATGTTTCTTGTAACTTCCTATTTGTATGTGTTAATTGTTTTTCGTAGTAAGCCTTCCCTTCAATTCTGCAAGTTTAGAGCAGTAATTGTCTCATATCTTTTACGCAGATATACCAGACAAATTGTTTTCGAAGGGGGTCATATTGTAGATCCGGATCAGGTAAGAAAACTCCATTCTAATTTCACTCTCTGCTTTCTGATGGAGGTGATACTAAATTATTTTGTTATTTTTTGCTGTTTTTCAGGGGGAGTTCCTCTGTCCTGTATGCCGTGGACTTGCTAACTCAGTTTTGCCAGCATTACCTGCTGAAACTAAAAGGTCAATGCCATCTCTTTCAACTGGTCCGTCAGATCCTGTAGGCCTTTCAACGCTTCGTTTTCAAGAAGCTTTATCTCTCCTGCACAGTGCAGCTGATGTTGCTGGAAGTAGAGAGATTTTACAGTGTCTTCCACTTCAGCACGTCGGGCAGATGAGAGTAAATCTTGAATATGTGGTTCGGGTATTATGTGAAATGTATTTTCCGGAAAAAGATAAGATTTCAGAATCTGGTAGGCTTAGTCACTCCCTGATTTTGTTCGACACACTCAAGTACTCACTTGTATCGACAGAAATTGCTTCCCGATCTGGGAGTACTTCTTTAGCTCCAAACTACAGCCTTGATGCTCTGTTCAAAGAACTCAAATCTACAAATTGTTTTATATTAACCTTATTACTAAGCATTGTGCAAAGCATACGGACAAAGAACTCACTTACTATCCTGTTGAGGTTAAGAGGAATTCAGCTGTTTGCGGAGTCTATATGCTCAGACATTTCTGTAGATGAGTCTCCAGATAGTTCTACTGTTGGAGGTATGGATCCTGCTCCATTAGTTGCTTTTTGTGCTTCAATTTTTTTGTAAAGGATTACACCTAGATGCTGGAAACATGGATATAGTGGTAATCAGTGTCAGGGGAATGTTGAAACAGTTTATGATTGTTGGTGTGCTTTGCAGGTAATATGCAAGACATCTTGGAATTTTCTGATACAGAATTGCAGTACCCTGATATTCAGTTTTGGAAACGATCCTCTGATTCAGTTCTTGCGCATGATGCTTTTTCATCATTAATGTGGGTGTTATATTGCCTCCCGTGCCCTTTTTTGTCGTGCGAGGAATCATTCTTGTCTCTTGTTCATCTTTTCTATGTTGTCACTATTACTCAGGTTACCACATATTTTCTTTGTTCAATTGTGGTCTCTAATTACTAGTTAGTGTATTTTTTGCTTGAAGGGTGCTAATTCATTGTCTTTTCTTTTCAGATTGTAATTACCTATAGCAGAAAGAGACAAAGTAGTTTGGCTATGTCAGGATGTAGTGATTCTCTAGTAACTGACATCTACAGAATAATGGAGGAAAATGGAATTACTTACAAATATTTTGATTCTAATCATATAGAAACTCATGATGTCAAAGATGCAATTCGTAGCTTGAGTTTTCCTTATTTAAGAAGATGTGCATTGTTGTGGAAATTGGTTCATTCTTCCGTATCAGTACCATTTAGTGGTGGTAGTAACATATTAGATGGATTACCTAATTCAATGGGTGAAACAATGGAATGTGGGGGAAACATAGCATCTGAGTTCAGTGAGATTGAAAAGTTGGAAAAGTTATTTAAGATTCCCCCACTCGATGATGTTATTTGTAATAACATAGTACGTCTTGTGGTTCCAAGATGGTTGCGTCGTTTCTCCAAGCAGTTTGAAGCTCGCATGTTGAATGGTGTTATGTATTCTACTCCTGCAGCCCCATTTAAACTCATGCTTTTGCCTCATCTTTACCAGGATCTCCTAGAGAGGTTGGTTATTACATGCATGAGTATTGTATTTGACTTGTCTACTATATTCGTAATAGCATTCGATTTGTCTATTATCTTTGTATAGTTGTTGAATGTTTTGGATACGTTTGGTGCTACTTGTAGGTATATTAAACAACGTTGTCCAGACTGTGCAGTTGTTTTGGAGGAGCCTGCATTGTGTCTGTTGTGTGGTAGACTCTGCTCTCCTAATTGGAAGCCGTGCTGCAGGTTCAAATGCATCTCTTATTTTTCTGATGATAGTCCTCTTAATTATGTCTGACATACTTGATTTTGCCAGGGAAAGTGGGTGCCAAACACATGCAATGGCGTGTGGAGCGGGTATTGGGGTGTTATTATTAATCAAAGTAAGCGATATTTCCAGTTTGCTCTTGTATTTTTGTCTTGATCTTCTTGATGCAATATTGTCTTTTAGGAAAAGTAGAATGACTTCTACTTGTCCTTTCACTACAGAAAACCACGGTGTTACTTCAAAGATCTGCTCGTCAGGCATCATGGCCTTCCCCATATTTAGACGCATTTGGTGAAGAGGTAAGTCAGTGGTTTAGCTATATTTGCATGGTATGAAAGGGGCTTGGATTGCAGAACATTTGTGTTTGGTTGATGGCAATTTTGTTGTTGATTTTCTAAGAATATACTGAGAAGGGGAAAAATAGATTGTTTCACCTAAGGAGAAATCACTGAGTCTCAAGAACTTCCTTCCTAATTGGAGTCAATTCAGCAAGGCAGTTGAGTTGTTTTCCGTGTTTTTATCCACAAACTGAAGTTGTTTTCCGTGTTTTTATCCACAATCTGAAGTTTTCTTCCGTGTTTTTATCCACAAACTGAAAGTAGAGTTGGATCTGGTCATAGGTCATGTATTTATTTCTACTCAGTATTTTTCTCAGAGCTGACTGTAATTTACTTGTTATGTCACATACTCTTCATATCATTATTTTCTGTTCTAACACGTTTCTGGCACTAGTATGAGAAGTGTTATAACAGTCACACACTATGTACACATAAATTGTACAGTGCAAAATAAATAGTCGTATTATTTTTTAAAGATTTTATACTTCCTCTAGCACAACATTGCAGTTTAGTTTCTATTTTGAAGTTTGCCTGCTATTTTGAGCCCCCTAGCTCAAAATGTGAAACAATTGCAATAGGTGCCTTTTATTTTAGAAACGTTAATAGCACAATGTAGCAGTTTAGTTTTTATTACTCCCCTTGTCCCATTTTATGTGACAGCCTTTCTTTTTTAGTCTGTCCCAAAAGAATGTCCCCAAACTGTAACTAGAAACATTTTAACTTTAAACTTCCAGTTTGACCCTTAATGAAATGATTTACAACCCCACAAATATCTAAAGATTATTAGACCATAAGTTTCAAAAGTCTTCCTTGTTTCTTAAACACCGTGCCAAGTCAATGGTGCCACACAAAATGGACGGAGGGAGTATGAAGTTTGCTGGCTATTTTGAGACCCCAAGCTCAAACTCTGAAACAACTAAAATAGGTACTTTTTGTTTAAGAAATGTTGCTGGCTAAGGTTCTTTGTACCCACAAATTGTCTTCAACTTTTTTTTTTAAATATGTTGATTACTTATTTATTTAGTATTTATTTTGAGCTAAATAATGAAAGAAATTTGGCGTGGGTCAAATTTATTTTAGGAATGTCTCTAGAGTTTCCAATTTGCTTCTGTTTTGTACTTCTTTTTGTTGGTCAAATTAATATTTAATCCTTGTTGAGACCTAGTGTGGATAGATATTCATGCGCAGTGCTATGGTCTTTGGTTATCCATTTGGATCCCAAACTCTCTCTATACATGCAGGATATCGGAATGCATCGTGGGAAGCCATTGTACCTAAATGAGGAACGCTATGCAGCCTTAACTCATATGGTATAGAAAAGATCTTTGCATAATTTGCTGCCTTCTAATATTGTAGTGTCTTCTAATAGCTTCTACTTTTTCTTGTTCCCTATCTCAGTATCAATTGCCGCCGCCTTTGATGTTAGTTTCTATCTTGATTATCTTCATAAGAACAAGGAAGTTTTGTTCCTGTCTTCTGAAATCTGAGTGAGCATAGCTATTGCTTTAAATAAGGCATCTGTAGTTCTGAGAAATATTGGAGAAAAATATTATTGAATTGTGTCTTTTTATTATTACCCTATTTATAGGCACTACAATATAATCCTTTACCAAGTAGGATACTATTTACAGGTTCTATTCCTACTATTATTCTTATTCCTATTCCTCTTCTAAGTAGGATTGTATATATCTATTCCTATTCGGATTAGATATATCTATTCCTATTCTAACGCTCCCACTCAAGTTGGTACATATAAGTCATATGTACCTAGCTTGTTACAAATGTAATTAATACAAGGACCGATGATGGGCGTGGTGATCTATCTGCAAGTTGATCGCCCGACTTCACAAAATTAACAATCTCAATGTGCTTAGTCTTCTCATGAAATACTTAATTGATGCATAATGTGGATAAAACACAGAGTGATAAATTCCTGAATTGCAGTGTTAAAACTTCCCAAACTAAGCTTGAGAAGACTGTTTCAGATCACAGAGTGACTTACACAATTGACATACAACGCTACTAGAGTCCCCCTGATCAACAAAATCTGGTGGTTGCTCTATATAGACTTCTTCCTCGAGTTCATCATGGCGAAAGACATTCTTAATGTCCAACTGATTAAAAGGCTAATGTAGAGCGACAACCATAGATAAAAAAGGAACATCTGCTATTTTAGCCACGGGAGAGAAAACATTACTCTAATCCAACCCAAATATCCAAGAATATCCTTTTCTTTTCCTTGGCAAAAGTAATCTGATAGTACGAAACTGTTTCTATTCCTATTCCTATTCCTATTCCTATTCTAATAGTAGTATGAGAAACAATGGTCCACAGTTATCTTTATTTCGTAGCTCTAGTCATAGCAATTTCTTGATTTGTTTGAATGGACATGTTAGGTGGCTTCTCATGGATTAGATCGGAGCCCAAAGGAGCTTCATCATACGAATATCGGCAACTTTTTCCTGCTTTAGCTCAAGTTTTTCATAAGGTTTAGTAGAAGTTAGTTCAAGATTTCCATATTCTGTATATATCTTTACTTACTGAAAGGTAGTTTATCTTTTTACCTTATCTGGATCCATGCAGGTTAACTAGGCCCCTGGAATTCGTCGAAGATGATAAAAAAAGTCATCAGCTGTCCAGTTCCAAGTTTTAACTCAGACACAGCATGTCTAATGTTTCCGGTCTGCTACTATTTAATATACAGATTGTGAAGGTTAGTCTGTGATTTCTTTGTTTTACTCTAGTAAAATTTTGCTTCAGGTGTAATGCAATATAAGTACATCAGTCCATTTGGTTGTCTTGGTGGCAGGGTTTTCTGGACAGTTTCTTTGTATGATTGTTTCTGATTAATGTTTCCTAAATTCAAGAACTTTAATTTGCTTTTCCTGATGTTTCAGTGATCACAGTGTTAATGAAGTACCTGAGCTTGCTGATAAAATGTAAGATGAGTGCCTTAACACCATGTTAATGAAGTGCCTAAGATTTTTAAAATGGTTTGCAACAAGTAAACTCCAGACTTGGCACTAGAATTCCAGGTGGAACCTCAAAATTGATCAATGAGATTTTGCAATAAAAAATGCAATCTGGGGTAAGGATGGGTTTGGTGTTGGACTTTCTGCATAGTAGGCAATTCTGGGAGCTCTCTTGAAAAAGTCAGAGGTCGTAGACAAACTCAGTTCTAAATACAGGGATATTTGGAATCCTCATCTGCTAGATGTCAGATAGTGTTTGGCAGGAGTCTCTTTTTGTGGTTTAGTTTGGTTAGAGTTTGTATGTCAATTCTAGAATAAGTGACTAACTCTTGGAATTCTCAAAGGAATCATCTTTGTAGGGAAAAATTTGATATCAATCGATTGAAGAATAGTTTGTGGTTGATGAAAGAACTGGTTGGGTATAGCCCTTTGGGGCTGTCAAATGATGCCCAAAGGAGACCATTAATAACTTGTACAAATGGCTTTGTCCCCGCTTTGTATTTACTGTTCCGCGTGGTGGGAGGGAGACTTGGTAGATCTTTGAATTTGCAGTTTCTATTAGAAATCTTTAGTAACCTAAAGCCCTAATGGAAGAATTGACCTGTGGAATCTAATAAATGACTGGACTGTGCTCCATTGGCCCATCTGCTTTCCTTTTCTCAAGTGAACGTAAAAGTTTGAATGGCATGAAATATTTTGTTTCTTCCACTCCCCCAAACCCATCCCCCTGCTAAGTCCAAAGAATTCTAGCCTGAAGATCTGTTATGTTGATTAATAAAACATGAAAGCTAGAGTCATTTTAACTAAGTTGAGTTGAACTTGGGGATAAAAAACCTCTCTTCTGCACTTTCCAGTCAAATTTTCTGATAAGAATGTTGCTGATGAGAAGCTTCTTATTGCCATCAGCTCCCTTTGATTGTTCTCTTATTTTAACAGTCTTGAAGTTACTGCACCTCGCCGGCACCTGACTGGTCCTCTTATTAGTTTTCCCCATCTTTAGTCTTGATGGTATAGATGTTCTAGTTTATAGAATCTTTTGTATGGTTTTGCTGAAAGTATAATACATCTGGCAGATCAGTAAGCATTGACGTCTGTGGAAGAAGAGGATTTGCTTTTACCAGAATGGGACGTTTTATATTCCATGAAAGTTACCTTGGTGTAGCAGCGGCTGGTTTTCCGCACCTTAATCTACAGACATTGTGAATAAATAGCGTGTTTTAATATAGTTTTGATCCATGAAATTCGTCTTCTAGAGGTGTAAATTATAGTCTAAGCAGGCATGAGTAATACAATAGCCCCTCCCCTCTCCCCCAACACACCACACACACAAACGCACCTTTTACTGTGAAGATGTAAATTGAAATCTAATCAACAATATGTTGAAGAGCGTTGCTAAGGTTTTTGTGTTTCTGTTTGATCTTAGCTTAGCTTGCTTCTGAAAGCCAGCAAAGAGTTATGCGTTCATTTTCTTTGTTGAGATTGAAATAATCAAATCTAAAGGTTAGGTATAATGCACGAAAGGCTAAGTCAAGGTGTGTGCTGTCACATTTCTAACTTATTTATCTGTGCCCTTGCATTTTTTAGTTTTTTCTTTCCGTCAAAAAGCAGATGAAAATATTTGTGCTCCTTGATCGTCAAAGAAGCAGAATCAACTACTCCGGTTGGTTCACGAGCTTTCAAAAGCTAATTCTATGCTTGGTAATTATTGGAAGGTTACTTCACTACAACTCGTTTTTAGTCTGCACGATACTCAACGGCTGTCTATTAATTTTTTGAGCTCATGCTCATCCCCAGCTTCCAGCAGGGCAGACAGATTATATGCCCACCCACAAATATCTTGTAAAAGACAACTATACTGGTCATTTAGGTCAGCTGATGCCGTAAGTCAATTTCTTGTATAATAAACAAGGGTGTGAAAAGCATAACGAACTAAGAAGAACCTTGAATCGTGAAATAGCTTCTAAAAATAAAATTCGCTGGATGTTCATAACTGGAAGGATACAACAAAATGAAAAATCATTTTCTTATTTTATCCAGTAGAGTATTACAATGGAAAGATAGCATATCATAGTTACTACATGCACAAGATTAATGCAAAAAGAAAATGGAAACGCCCACCGTGGGGCTCGAACCCACGACCACAAGGTTAAGAGCCTTGTGCTCTACCAACTGAGCTAGACGGGCTTGCCGAGCTTAAAATGTAGTTCTGATATTACTAGTTTAAAATAAATAAAGATCCATTCCCATGTTTTTGGGTACAATATTCATCTTCATAACTTTTTCATTTAATCACACGATTTGCCTAGGATGATCTTAGATTTTTGCACTTAGAAATCAAACTTATAATGAATGAGATATAATGTGAAAATATAAACAAACATATTCCCCCACAAATTATTGTTTTGAGGGACAAAAATGCAAATATGATATAATTTTTCGTAATAATATTAATGTTCAGAATAATTTCCCCCACTTCAACTAATTTCACACACAAGTACCTGTAATCTAAAAATTTAATATACAAGTACAAACTACAGATCTGCGCTTGAACATGATAACTTACATGTATAGATACATCCAATGGAACATAGTGACAAGAGGGAGTTGCTCGGACTATAAGCACTCTCCACTTCTTGATTATATTACAGAAATTCAACTGCATCGCCTTATATATGCATCGAGCTTAATAACCGAATCTGCTAAATTTGTGCAGTCTAGAACAATTTTGTTGAATATTTACTCATCAGTAGTTATTTTCCTACACTAATAATCTCTATGAAGAAGAGATGTGATGCACCTACCTCAGAAGGATTAATAAACGTCGATGAATATCAGCTCGTCTAAAAGATCATCGAATATGAGATCCTCGAGCTCCAATCCAACACACTCTGCATCAAACTGCAGGTTCATCCAATTGTCCCCTTTTTCTAGATCACGACTCGCAGCATCATCAAGGAGTGATTGATCATTCTCCAGTTTGAAACTGAGCCACCAGCTTATATCTTTCCATACCTCCTCAAGCAGATGATAGCCAACATGTAGCATTGGATGGATATAAGAACGAGACGTTAAAGCCTTTGGCCAGTATAATGATGATTTCTCGTAAAGTTGTAGTAAGACCTCGTTGGTTAAATCAAACAGAAGAAGTTGATCATGGTTTCCGCTTTCTTCAGCGTATACTGAACAGTTGGGTTGAGAAAGAGAACATCCTCCCAGTTCCTCAAATACTGAAGGGTTCATGAATTCATTTCCAGTAAAGCCAGATAGCTCTAGTACATCTTTTACATAATTGAATTCAGCTTTATTTCTTTCATCCACCTGAATTTGCAATAGACTTGCCGTCTGTTCATCGCCTAATATTTCTTCTTCATTTGTATCAAATGCATTTTCTGCTATACCTGAGCAATTCATGTCAGATTCATTCAGTGAGTCAACGAAAATTTAAGTTTGGTTTCGGTTCTAATATGCCTGCAGTGAAGAAGATCACTTATATCTATCTATATGTGAGTCTATGTAAGGATACAAAGAAACACCAAATATTTTTAATCAGTAAAACACAAACTTGAATCGTCTTAATTGCCCGAGTTTTCTGCTCTTCTACTGTCCCCCTCCATCAAGAACAAAAAGACACCATGGTGAACATAGGGCAGCCTGATGCGCTAAACTCGCACTAAGCGCGGGTCCAATAAGGATTTTACGTACACAGCCTTATCCTGCATTTCTGCAAGAGATTTTTTCCATAGCTCAAACCAGTGACCTCTTAGTCACATGACAACAACTTTACCAGTTACACCGGGGTAAACATAATGCACATTTTGTTGCTCAGTTGAAATCTCCATTGCGCTCAATTTCCCAAACAAAATACAGTTGCAAAATAGTAGGTTAACATCACTTTCCGAGAAACAAATCACGATATTTAGATGCTTCTTATACAGAAATCTAGATATATATGTGCATAGATGGTACACAAAGAAACATATATAACATGCACTACTTAGAAAAGCAACATATTAATGCATGCTTAGGTTCAGCACAGAAATGAAGTATATCTATAACAACAAATGATAAGCAAATTAAGTTTTTGAAAGAAGCAGTACATAAAAATTAAAACTCGTAAAAAACATGTTATTTCACTGGTGTAATCTTCTTCTATAGGGATAGATGGAGAATAGGAGAAAAATGTAAGATTGCCTCAAAAGAATACCTTCAGTCTCGGAGAGATCTGCTGGAATGGTACTAGCTTCTTGAATTGTCATATCAGGCAAAGTAGTAGTCGAGGCCGGTTTATCCAAAGTGGAATTAGGAAACGAATTGTCCTCCATATTGTTTTCAACCGGAAAAGAGTTCTTCTCCGTTTGTAAGCCAACAATGTCATCAGAATCCTTGCTGATATCAAGAAATTCTTCTGGAATCTTGGAGTCTGAATAGGAATCTTGTTGAGATTTCTTTTCTGAACCTAAAGGAATATCCAGGGATTTCTCTTCGTTGGACATTGGAGCCCCTAAATTTAAGTTGCTGCTGGATGCAGTTGATGCAGCTGTATCAAGTATTTCTGAATGACTTGCTTTGGGATTGTCCTCGATTCGGAATGAAGGGTAATGCCTTAGATCAGGTAAAGAAAGAATTCTTTCCAGGACTATAGGCCTACTTCTAGCTGGTGAAGGTGATCTAGATGCTCTCAGACTCAATCTTTCGGAGCTGTTCTGTTTTTCGTCACTACTGAAGCAGGTTTCTAGTAATCTACTATAACTGTCTAATGAGTCATTGAGCGATGCCGTTCTTTTAAAAGATTTCATCTGGCTCTTGCTAAATGGAGAATTCTGGCGAGCAGTGTTACCCGTACTTTCTGCAAAGTATCCGTCATGTCCATCTGGTTTGACATCCTTGGATGATCTACGACCGTGTGGAACCTTATGAAGGACAGCATCCATAACAATCCGATGCTTCTCCTTACGGCTATCTTTAAGAGCATGTGTTATTTTCTCCTTCAAGTTCCTGAAACGTGCAAGGACAATTTTACTATTGTGGCGCTTGTGTTTGGGCGCGATTTCCTCCTCGTTCCTCATAACTAAATGTCTATTCAACTTCTCTGCAAATTCAAATCCGGCAGATCCTCGGAATTCACCCCTAATTTGTGACTTACCTTGAGTGCACTTATGATTGCTTGACCTGGCAGTAACTTTTTCCAGTGAGAGATGGGAAGGAAACGACACGGACTTGGTTAAGCCTCTGGATGCACATGTACCATGTAACTGATGTGCTAATGTAGAATTCGGGTCCTGTAATATTTTAAGGAACAGCTCCTTTCTCATGTTTAGTAAATCAAGAGCATCGAAAAATAGCTTCGACTCTTCAACTGACACATTTTTAGTCTGCTCTCTAAAGTATAGGGACTGTGTACGACGAAGAGTGAAGTTTGTACTTGGTCGCTTCCCGTTCTTGTTAGCACCACATCGGTTTAAGTGATTCATATCAAGCATAGCAGCACACAACTCACATGTGGTGTTGTTGGTAACAGCATCCTTTCTTTTCTCCTGCAGGGGTGGATCTAACAAAACGGAAGAATACTTACTCTGAGGCTGCTGCAAAATCTCGTCATTTAAATGAATTGGTGGAGAATGATCTGCATCTGGAGGGCCTAGATAACAAATAGGTCCAGTTTGCTCCAGCGACATTCCTGTAGGACAGGACACAGTTCGGCAATGTTGGACCCTTTTACTAGATAGTAGCTCTTTTGTGATCAAACTTTTTAAACGAGACTTGATTGAACTTTTCTGCTGAGCAGCTGCCGTTTTCACTACAATCTGAAATAGTAAATTTGTTAGCATATACAGTTATGTGCAAAACGCACGATGTCTCTTTAAACATGTATCAGAAGAAACAACCACAAAACAATAGCAGAAGAGGCAACCGTGAAGCAGGTTTTGTAATACTATTTTGTAGAAACTTACAAGGGAATCATCCGATTTGACATATATTTTTTCTGGAATGTTAGAAGAATCAGTTGCAATTGCATTACTCCCACGATCTCCTGCTGCTGGGAAAAAATGAAACAATATATCACACTTTGTTTTCTTTTCACTTGTTTTAAGTGTCAAATCTTGATAGTAGCCAAGGACTAAAATATAGAGTGACCGGATATCCTTCATCAGAAAATTGTACCGAGTATGTAGGTCAAGATTTACTTCTTGTTCATATATTTAAACCTTGAGTACCTTTTTACCGAAATTCCTAAGGCCACTGACTAAAATGATAAGTTGAATATGAACAATGCTACTTCACAATAGCTTAATTTTTATAAATGAATCCTTTCATATTCCGACATACAATATAGCATGAAAATATAAATTCTCATTTTGATATCTACAACAACATACACAAGATAATCTCGCAAGTGGGGCCTAGGAAGGGTAGGATACAGGCATACCTTACCCCTTCCTTTGTAGGGTAGAGAGTCTGTTTCCGATCATTAGGTAAGGAAAAATATTCTACCAAACAACTAATGTTTTTCTTACCAACAATATGCTTTCCACCAGCCTGCTTTATGTATGGGAGGCGTTTCCTGACTTGATGCCACCGGTGTTGTTGATTTAAATGATGAAGTATCCCAAACATGCATCCCTGAGGATTACATTCTCGTCGGTTTCTCAAACCCTTCCCCATTGTGTTACAGTATACTCTTTGCGAATCAGCAACAGGTACTAACAAATTGATTTAGAGTTATCCAACATCCTACACCTGATACAATGTGATGTATAACGAATAAGCCAAAACTGATAGATCAACAAGGAGATAATAGAACACAACTTAAAATAAAAGGGAATATAAGAATTCATGCATGCCGCTACCAAACCTTTAGTTGAAATATGTCAAAGAAACCATTAATGCAACAACAACATACTCAGTTGAAGCGTAGAACGTACATAGACCTTACCCCTACCTACTGGAGATAGAGAGGCTGTTTCCGAAGGACCAAACTTTAGAGACGTGGTCTTTTCTAATGAACGGAATTTCAACCAAAATGGAGAAACTAAGTTCCCTCACCATATAGACAGAAGTAAATCTTTTACAAATACCCAACTCATTTTCGCAACACTGAACATTATTATCAACTTTTAAACGTCTGTCATTCTCTGTTACTACCGGCTGTTACTTGTGCTTCAAACATTGTACCATTTTGCAATTGCTACTGTACCTTTGTGCTGAATATTACGTAATGTTTTCTCTGTTCTTTGCTAGGTCTTCTTCATGACGATGCCATACACGAAAAAGGAAGAGACTCATAGAATTTTTATTACTCTGATATATGATACCTAAGCCGAGAGTATTCCAAAAACAACATTGCTACCTCCACGAGGTAGAAGTAATGTTTTTGTGCACTCTACCCTTCCCAAACCCCACCTATGAGCTTTTACAAGATTTTTTGTTGTCGTTTTATTACCCTTTGAACATTTATGATATGCCATTTTCTTTTTCATATCCAACAAACATCAAAGAAAAAAAAACCTAGAGAATGATCTATTTCTCAGGGGAAAACATTTTCCCTCGAAAATATTTTGCATAATCAAAACCACCCATGAGGAGCAGATTCAGTATTTAAACTTGAACCCATTATATACGCAAAATTATATACTGTTTCTGGCAATTTAAGCGGATTTTTAGATATAATTTATGTTCGGAAGTATGAACCCGATCAGCCTCAGAACCGTGCCCGGCATCCAATGGGATCTAACAAGTAAAATTTCATGTTTGAAGTTCATAATTTGGGTATATCTCAAAATGCATCAAAGTAACTAAACATTTTTTTTTTTTTGCATAATATGCATGAAATTAATTGTGATATAGCAAATACATAACAATTACAGGCATTGCAGAAACTGAATCAAATTGGGATTCTTTTGTTAGGAATGAAACTTTCAAATTTAATTTTGTTTCTGTGTATATCAATTTTGAGATCAATCAAAATAAAGCATCTTCAGAGAATTGGAAGGAAAAAAATAGATAATATTTGTCATCCTCGTACCTTCGTAACAGGAATAGTAATGGCAGAAATGTTAAAATCTGGAGAAAAAAAGAGAGGAAATGATAGAGAAATTACTAACTATATTAGTTTTTGACGGATGGAAAATAATGGAACTTTTATCTCTCTTAGATTTGGCGCCATTTGTCCGCCAACCTTTTTATGTATTAACCGTTTATTATAATGATTAGCTTATTGAAAATAGTTTTTTTATTACACTAATGTCATGATTTTAGTAGGAGTAGGTTGATATCTGACCTTACGATAGTAGAATTAATCGTGCTTTTATATTCTATATTGTACCTATATGTTACTTTATCGTATTAAATATATTATCATTTGATTTCATTATTAGTCGTTTTCTTTTTATCCTTTCTTTTCCCCTTTTTTCATATCTATGGGGCTTGATTTTGAAACGAGAGTTTTTCAGAACAATTTTTCTATATCTACGAGGTAGTGACAAGGATTACTTATATTTTACTCTCTTCAAACCTTACTTATGAGATTTCACTAGATATATTGCTGTTGGAAAAGGTCAAAACTATTCGGATGATATTTTAAGGTATTACTTTCAGTTGACCATATTATTTTTGTATCTTGAACTATTCATTTAATCCTTCACAAATTAAAGCTAAATGATAAATGCTAGAGGATTTAGTGACGATATTTCTTTTCTAAAGTTTTGACGAGAAATACAACTTAGGTTATTTCTTTCTTTCTTTTTATTTAGAATTAAATAATTAATCATGTTAGATTGAATTAGTCTAGCAGTAAAGACCATCACAATTTTTTTAATAAGATATATTTAGTTAATAATATTTAAAAATTTATTAAAATATATAATAAACAGACTTGATATCATTTAAAATTTTATTGAAAGCATATGATAAACATGTTTGATAAAATTCAAAATTTTTTTGTTCATCTTCTCGTTTCTTCTAATTCAAAATTATTTTATTCATCCTTTCACCTCTCCTCATCAAGTGCTTCTAATGTTGCGAGACATAGTCAAACATTTTCTTCTGTGATGAATCCCTTTTGAATAACAAGTCCTAGAAAAGTTATTTGGCACTCAAAAGGTAGGATAACTTCAATTCCATATCTAAGCAAATAAGTATGGGCTCACTTGCATTACATATAACGAGGAATATCAAAGCAAGTTTGAAGTTTAATCTTAAATTTTCGTCTTGATAATTGAAACTTAAAAGAGAAATTTAAATATTTTATCTATATATTTTTTATTAAAATGATTCCTAGTTAATTGCTTTAATTATCCACATGAAATGACATTTAACATTATTTTTATATTAAAAAAAAGAGAGTACACCACCTATCATCAATACTAATTGAGATGTATTTTAATAAAGAATTGAATTTAAATTATGTACAGCGTTAGCGTACAAAGTATTTTACACCAGCAAATAAATTAAATAATTATCATCAAATTTATATAATTATTCTTTTTAAAAAAATATTAAAACTGAAGTCGTAATTGTATAAACTTAAATGGAAAGATCCCGCTAACAGTTTAACCGCCTTCTATTCGTTCTTGTCTTTTGCGTTATATAAAGTTTCTTGCCTTTCAGTTTGGAGCTAAATCGGAACGAAAACGAAATTGAAACTCCAGATTCAGGCCGGAATTGATCGTTTGCCGGATTCCTCCCTCTTCTCTGGCGACATTTGTCAGCGACGGCAGGTATATTTCCGATATCTTCTCTTCATCCGGCGAACAGGCTTCTGTGTAGTACTGATTTATCATTTCTTCCTTGTTTGAACATGAAATGAATACAACATTTTCGATTAAGTTGGTAATTTTCAAGTTAGTACTTTGTTTGATTTAGTTCATCACCTTCCCCCGATTGAGAAATGAGAAAATGTGCACTGTGATAGTCTGATACTCTGGTGATAATGTGAATCTGACGGATCAATTTCTTTGGTTATTCTTAGTTATCGTCTTTGTACTGCAAATCGTAAAGACATTGAGATAATCAGATATCATTACATTAAGGCTGTTTTCTGTCTGAAGGTTAGATAGATAAATTACTATCCTAAAAGCGTTTATGTATAATTTCTCTTTGGGGAAACATGTATAATATGATTTTAGTGTTGAATATCCTTTTTAATCTTTGGTTAATTGCTTGTCTCCATCTTGTATTCAGGAGCGGAAGTTGAAATTAAAAAATCTTGAGGTCTAAGAGGCTAGGGCTTGTGGGCTGCACATTTGCTTATACAGTTGTCCATTGATTTATCTGTTGATCTGGTAAGTATTTTTCTGAACATCAAATAATTATATTGATATAAGTTTGTTGGGAGTGAGATTTCTTTATTGGAAAAAGGATCTGTTATAATATGTTGTTACAGATTCTGAAAATAGAGGGTATCGGTTCCCAATAGGTTGCTAAAATGTGTTTTCCTTGCTACTATTCGGCTATGTTATTGCTTATGCTACTAGATGACTTTATGTCTAATACATGTGACATTTTAAATAATCTGTAAATCTTTTGATTGGGAAGAATGAACTTGAAATTTCTTTTGGTAATTCAACTTTTTAACTTCTTGGTTCCCACTTTTAATATAGTATGATATGATGATTGTAAGTGAAATTATGAGCATGTTGAATCATTTATTTATTGAAAAGTATGAGCATGTTGAATCATTTATTTATTGAGATAGTCGCTTTATGAAGGCAAAATTTCGTTCTGTATCCTCTGCATCTTTTAAGAAAAGAGCTCTTTGATCTTAAGTTGGATATAAGGAATCTGTTTCAGTAGATTTTCCTTGTGCTGCCTGCTGTTACCATGTTTGTATTTCATTTTTTGCAGATCTATTTTCAATCTCTGTTTGAAGAGGCTGATTTGAGGTTTGTCTTTTAATTTGTTTATGAACATCTTTCCTTTCATGGATTGGTGAGAGTATTGGTCAGTGGACTTAATATTCGTTGATAGTTGTCCCCTGGCTTGGATAAGATTGTGTTGGGAATTGGAGATTTCAATGTCTCAATTGTATTTTTTGGGATAAATCATCTTTTTTCTGTTAACCCTGCCAACTTGTTTTAGTAGGAGGTTATGGAGGATCTTCCTATCGAGGTCATTGGCATCATATTGTCCCGGGTTGGAGCTGCACGAGATATTGTTTTTGCATCTTTAACTTGCCGGAAGTGGCAACAGGCATGGAGCAATCATGTTCATACACTTGCATTTGAGTCAAATGACTGGCCTGTTTATGATGAGCTCACAAAGAGCAGACTTGAAGTCATTATAACTCGGACAATTTTCCAGACTAAAGCTCTGCAATGTCTTTCAATAAGCTTGAAAAACAATGTTGAGTTCTCAGCTGCTCCAGTGATTGCTTGGCTAATGTATACAAGAGATACCTTGCGCCAGTTGCATTATAATATGGATATCCCAGACTTTAATATAATTGAAGTGTGTGGTCGCAAGAGATTGGAACTGTTGGATCTGGCAGATAATATTATTACCATATCTGGATCAACCTTGGACCTGAGATACCAAAAGTTTTCTTGCTTGAGGTCTCTTTCACTAACCCGTGTCAGAATATCACCTTTGGACCTGAGTGCTTTGTTCTCTGCCTGCCCCAAAGTTGAGGCCTTAAATCTTGTCGATCTGGATTTTGGTACGAATGGTCCAGAGTTCTCAATATGTCTGAGGGGTAACTCTTTGAAAGATGCTCGCTTTGAAGCCATTCAGTTCAGCAAAATCTGTCTGAAGGCTGATAGCCTTGAGAAGCTGCACCTAAAACATTGTGGAATTGATACTTTTGAGCTTAGGGGAGAAGGGACATTGAGAATCCTAGTATGGGACAAAGTTACTATCTCCCATCTTGATATTGGTAGGAATGCTGAAAATCTTGAAATTGTGGATGTCCACAACATCAGAACATCTTGGTCCGATTTCTATCATATGATTGAAAAATCGTCAAAGGCAAGAAGGATGAGTCTATGCAGTGTTATATTCGAAGATTACAACAATGTGTTTATGGATAGTGCGATTACTGCTTGCTTTCCTCAATTAACTCATTTATCCTTGTCCTATGAACTTGGAGAGGCATTTCAGTGTGGATTGCTTGGTAATCGTCAATTGGAAAATGTGGTTGAAGTTGAGCTTAGCTGGAAATGGATTAGTCAGCTTCAATCACGTTGTTGGGTACGGGAATTACTGCTAAGGTGCCCTAAGTTGAGGAAGTTGGTCATTGGTTGGGATGTCCCGGTTGTCGTCACAAAAGATGAATGTCTTATCGTTGCTAAGTTCACAAGCTTCATTAATACCCTTTCGATGATATACCCACATGTAGCTTTTCAGTGTCTCGTGTAATTATAGATATTCAGTTTCTCTACTTCTTTCTTGCAGATGAATTTTAGTGCTACAAGCTATTGTAATTGACATAAGTTCATATACCTATTCTTGGATTCTATTTTCACAATGATAATAGACTGAACTTATAGTTTGATTGTATAAGTATAAAATTTTCTTTTGAGCCTTAGCCTAAGCAATTTTTATGCAAATTAAGCCTGTAAATTCTTTAACAAAAACATTGTACAAAGGTAGAGTTTTGAACCCCTACCTTGACCACCTCTCCTAGCAAAATGTTTAAACAAACCAACTAGCCAAAACAGTTATTGACAATGATAATATTAAAATATATTTATTCAATGTTTAATTAAGTTTTTACAATCAATTTATTTTAAAACTATTTTATTCAAAAGTTTTTACTAATTTTCTTTTTTAATTTCTCATCCATATTTGAGTTTGAGTAAATCAGAATTCATGCCAGCAAGATCCCACCAGGTATCAATTTTGAATATCAGAAGATAAAATTTAAACAAGAAAAAGGGCGAAGAAAACCCAAACATGTATTGTTAGTTGCTCCAACTCTTAAGGTAAGGTAACTATATACTGTTTGAAATATATACTCCCTCTGTTTAAAAGATAATAATTTTTTGCTAAACTTTAGTTTCAACTTTTCTCATTGCATATTAAAGACTATAACATTAAAAGATATTTTGATACATTTGACACAACTTTAATTTAGGATCACAAGATTAAAAAGTCTTCTTTATTTTCTTAAACTCTTTGTCAAGTCAAATCAAATTATTCTTTTTTAAATGGCAATAATATACACGTAGAATTATATACACGAACGGAACTTCATGATCCTGATTCCTGACCTTTTATTAATGTCACGGTAATTAATTAACAAATTATCATGATTATATATACAACTATATATTAAATTGTTTTTCCACTGATAAGGAGCATATATAAAAACATCACAGAAGCATGATTATGATCAATTAAATGACTACATAATATAGTACTAATAGTTAAAATTTAAAGTAGCAAAACATAATTGATAAAGTTAATTTAATAAATGAACTCCTAATAAATTAAATTACACTTTTTTAAGAGGTAAAACATTCTGCACTATTAGTGTGTTTTAAATTTGTTGTAGCAAGTACCTTTTCTTACTCTATTTAAAATTTAAACTATATTCATTTCATTTTTTAATGAACCATGCAAGTAACCTGATCTAAATATTTCTTTACCATTTATTTTTTACTTGATTCATATTACTTTGACACATTATTTAAAGAAGTATTATTTAATTTATTAGGAGTTTATTTTATTAAATTAACTTTATTAATTATGTTTTGAGACTTTAAAATTTGACTTTACCATACTATATTATGTAGCTATTAGTCTAGCCCATTAGGGACAATATGATATATAAAATATTTACGTTGCCTCAAATCAAAGAATCAAAAAAGCTTATGCAACTTGTTAAATAACTTGTAGTTATTCATTATTACGCAATGAGGAATGTCAAAACAATAGATGATATTACTCGCACAAAGTTTGCAATATCATCCTTCTTTACTTCTTTAAAGAAGGAAATTCATGCTTGGACTGATAAAATTTTCATTGAGAAAATAATAATCAACAACAATTATAAAAAATCATAATAATAATAATATTATATTTTAAATATAGTGAGTGTTACAATCTTTATAAATCATTCGATTCTTCTTTCAAATATAAATTTTAAGGTTTTGCCCTTGATCTCAAAATTTATGAACTTGATCTTAATTTTACTTGTATTCAATAGAGTTAAAGTTTGATCTTATCTTGACTTTTATTAGAATACAATGGATGTGAAGCATGAACTCAAAACTAGATGAACTTGATTTTAACTTATACTGAATTTAGTAAATTTGAAACTTGATCTCGAAATATAATAGACTTAATCATCTGTACTTGAATTTAATGACTAGTAACTTGAACTTAATATTTAATCGACTTGATCTTGATGCATGCTTGAATTCAAGGGACTTCAAGTTTAATTTGGAATATTCCTCTTGATAACTTAAACTTATAAAAAAAATATTTGAGTATTTTTGTCAGATTTTTTAAAAAAATATATTAATTAATCCGTTTAATTATTTACATGAAATGACTTAATTTAGCTAGACAATTCGAACACTAAAGGAAACTAAAAGAATCCCGCTTTACAGTTTAGTCGCCTTCTTGTCTTTTTGGGCATTTATAAAGTTTCTTGCCTTTCTTTTTGTAGCTAAATCGGAAAGAAAACGAAATTGAAACTTTAGATTCAGGCAGGAAAATGGATCTTCGCCGGATTCCTCCCTCTTCTCCGGCGATATTTGTCAGCAACGGCAGGTATATTTCCGATTTCTTCCCTTCATCCGGCGAACAGGCTTCTGTGTAGTACTGATTTATCATTTCTTTCTTGTTTGAATATGAAATAGATACAACATTTTCGATTAAGTATGTAAGTTTCAAGTTAGTACTTTGTTTGATTTAGTTCATTACTTTTCCCCCTTTTGAGAATTGAGAAAATGTGTACTGTAACGACATTGAGATAATCAGATATGTTCTGTATGAAGGGAAATGTTCTCTTGAAAAATATGTGTGATTTCTCTATTGAAAAAGAGATACTGTTATGGGTTCTCAATGGGTAGCTAAATGTATTGACCTTGCTGCTATTCGGCGACGTTGTTGCTTATAATACACGTGACATTTTAAATATCCTGTAAATCTTTTAATAGAGAAGAATGAACTTGAAATTTCCTGTCAGTTTATCAGCCTTTCCCCTGAGCTGTTGTGAATCGCGTTCTAATCCTCAAATTTGAGACTAGTCAGCCCAATTCTCTGTGAAACTGTGAGCATCTTGAATCATTTACTTGTTCTGCCTTTAAGGTTCCAGGACAGAATATGGAGGTACTATTGAGATAGTTGCTTTTTGAAGCCCGTTCTGGATTTAAGGAATCCGTTTCAGTAGATTTTCCTTGTGCTGATCTGCTATTGCCATGTTTGTATTTCATTTTTTGCTTGAATTTCCCAAAAGAACGGTATGAGATTTATTGTGATTTGAGGTTTGTGTTTCCATTTGTTTATGGTGAGAGTAATGTGTCAGTGGACTTTAGATTAGTTGATAATGGATAAAATTATGGTAGGAATTGGAGACTTGAATGTCAAAATTGTATTTTTTGGGATACATCATCTTCTTCTGTTAACCCTGCCAACTTGTTTCACTAGGAGGATATGGAGGATCTAACTGTCGACCTAATTGGCGTCATATTGTCCAAGGTTGGAGATGCACGAGATCTTGTTGTTGCATCTTTAACTTGCCGGAAGTGGCAAAAGGCATGGCGGGATCATGTTGATACACTTGCATTTATTTCGAGTGACTCGCCTGTTTATGATGAGCTCTCGGACATCAGACTTGAAGCGATTATAACTAAGACAGTTCACAACACTAAAGCACTGCAATGTCTTTCAATAATCATGAAAGAAGTGTTGGGTATGCAAACTCCTCCCACATCGGTGGAAGAGATGAAAATGAACCTATTTAAATAGGTTCAACCCAATCTATTAGTATGAGGCTTTTTGGGAGATGTTCAAAAATAAATTCGTGCGGGCTTGGCCCAAACTGGACAATATCATACTAATGCGGGGTGAGGGTGCGCAAAGTTCTCGGTATGATGGCCCAAAGCGGACAACAAGAAGGTGTTGTGTTCTCTTTTGCAACGGTGACTGGTTGGCTAGCCGTTACAGAGAAGATCTTGCGCCACTTGCATTATAATGTGAAAATCCCAGGGCTTCATATACTTGAACTATGTTATTGTTAAAACTACACAAAATCTGAATGCAACTCAAGCAACAAACAGAGAAGCATATTCATTCAAAATCACACAAGGAGATCTGCAAATCAATTGAAGGATTTAGAGAGAATGAGTGCTACGACTCTTGTTTCTATTAGAGAGAGAAAAACTGAGAAGGGAAAGTAAGAGAGAGTATTTATCTTTTCACTGTACAGTCCTTTTATACTCCCACATTACTAACTGCTCTTAACAAATAATAACTTCCTAACTAACTTCTAATCTCATCTTAACAATTTAATCAACCAGCTAATCTGCTACAAACTAAACACTTTCAATACCCCCCTTCAAGCTAGGTAGTGTAAATATATTTAGCACTCCTAGCTTGGACATGAGGTATTTATGTTGTGTTCCATGTAAACTCTTGGTGAATAAATCTGCCTGCTGATCTTTTGAAGCTATGTGAAGTGTTCGAACTGTTCCATCTTGAATTCTTTCCCTGATGAAATGCAAATCTATTTCAATATGTTTGGTTCTTTCATGAAAAATGGGGTTCGCTGCAATTTGAATTGCAGCTTTACTGTCACTGAACAACTCAACTGGGCATTTGATATCTATCCGTAGTTCTTTGCATATTCCAACCAACCAGATGACTTCTGAGACTGCTGCAGCCATGCTTCTGTACTCAGCTTCTGCTGAGCTTCTGGATACTGTGCTCTGTTTCTTGGACTTCCATGAAATTAGGGACTTTCCCAACTTCACTACATATCCAGTTGTTGACTTCCTTGAGTTGGGACATCCTGCCCAGTCTGCATCACAATATGCTGTCAACTGTGTGGCCTTCTCTGAGCTTAGTAATACTCCCAGTCCTGGTTCATTTTTTATATACCTCACTATTCTGTAGGCTGCCTCCATGTGTGACTTTTTTGGTCTCTGCATGAACTGGCTGAGAACATGAACTGCATAACTGATGTCTGGTCTTGTCATGGTCAGATACAACAACTTTCCAATCAATCTCTGATAAGGCCCTGAATCTTTTAGCTCAATATCTTTTGCTGAACCCCCAGTGTGCTCATCATACTCCACTGATGTCATCTTGTTGTTGCATTCCATTGGAGTGTTTGCAGGTTTGGCTCCTGACAGTCCCAACTCATGAATTAATTCAAGTGTGTATTTTCTTTGGTTCATGAGGATTCCATCCTTTGACCTTGCTATCTCAATTCCAAGAAAATATTTCATTTCTCCCAAGTCTTTGATCTTGAACCTTCTCTGCAATGCTTCCTTGGCTTCTTGAATTAATGTGTGATCATTCCCTGTGAGCAACATGTCATCAACATACACCAGTATAATTACTATGTTGTCTCCCTTTCTTCTAGTGAAGAGTGAGTAATCAAACAAACTTTGAGTGAACCCTGAGCTAGTTAGAGCCTCAACAAGCTTCAAGTTCCATTGTCTAGAAGCTTGTTTCAGCCCATACAGGGACTTGCGCAGTCTGCACACTTGCTGGTTCCCCCCTTGACTGCCAAGACCCT
>JAPFFP010000002.1:19033765-19052325 GCA_026153255.1 Solanum medicagineum | reverse complement strand
TCGTAGTGCTTTAGGCCCAGTGAGGTTTGTTGTACACTTCTTCATTATAGTGATATTTTTGCTCCTCGTCGTCCGTGAACGTAGTTTATTTATTGGGTGAACCACGTTAAATCTGTGTCTATATTTATTATATTGCTCGATTTATTTATACTTTTCAATATCACGCTTCCGCTATCGCCTGATATTCCCTAATATAGAGTATAATGTGTTGTACATACGTACGTGTATAGATACATAGATACATACAATGTACTGTATACAAATGTAACTATAAAAGTACTTAAACAGTGCTTTAGATTGTACTTGTACAGAAAGATTTTTTTCATCTGGGAATAGAAGTTTACTTTCCCAACTTCTCTCTCAAACCTAGCTTCCATCTCCCTCAATCTTCTCCTCCAATCCACGCGAGTTTCTTCAGGGTCGGGTTTAAAGAGGGGATGGGATTATTCAATTAAAATGGATTATTTTAGTTGATATTGGGAATTCTATTCAAATAAGTAATATTTTCGTAATGGAAGAAGTATGTTTGATCTTATAATATAGTGATAAAATTAACTAACAATAAAATAGAGGTGGGTTCGGGTCAGTTTTAAGGAGGGGATGGATATTTTTCAATTGAAATGGGTTACTTTGGTTGATTTGGGGAATTCTATTCATTAGTATTTTTAATAGGGAAAAGGGTCAAAAATATCCCCCAAGTATTGAATATTGTTTCACTAAGTTCTCGCCATTAAAACAAGTTTATTTATACCCCGCCGTTAATAAACTCAACAAATTTACCCCTCAATTGGACGGAATACCCCAAATAAAATAATTTTGACCCGTTTTATATATTACCAAATCTCTCAATAACCCAAATCCGGCCCGTCCTAAAAAACATCAAAATAAATTAAATTTAAATCCTAAAACTACACATTTGAACAATCATCATCTTAAAGCTCTCAAGAAATGAAATTTACAAAAACATATATTTTCAGGTTACTGCAAATTGCTCCAAGGATCCTTTTGAGTGGACACTGGACACACGTGAAGAACTAAAGCCATTGAATGAATGAAGAAGAAATGAACAAATTCTAGATTTATATTCTTTGGAAATCTAACATTCGCAGAAATCCAAATTGTTCTTTTACAATTGGCAAATCATCAAATCATGAATATAAATCTACTAACCAGAGTCAGCAAACTACACAAATCAAAACAAATAGGACTTCATTAAAGTTCAGACCAGTATAATCAGGGAAAGGAGACAATGAATCTGTCATGGCTGCAATCCGTAACAATCTGATGAGGGCAAAGAGATGAAAATGACGACGACGATGAACTGCCATAGCTGCAGTCCTGGTGGGCATAAAGGAGATGAAAATGACAACGACGATTATGACCACGAACAAGCAAAAGGAGACAGTGGCGGGGCAAAATATGATCGTCTTCTTCTCTTCTTTGCCCTCATTTTACACAGATCTAAGCCTCACTTTCAATTTCATATTTGTGGTGGAAAATGGCCGATTGTTGGCCGTCTCTCATTGGAGACGAAGGGCGAAAGAGAGAGAGCTATCGTGAGTGAGGAGGAGAGAAAAGATAAGGGGCTCGTTGCGTTTTCGGCGAGATTTCGCACGTAGTGATGGTGGATGTTGGTTGAAGAAAGGAAGAAGGTGAGAAATGGAATTAGGTTAATTTAATTTGGTATATAATTTAGTTTGGGTTGGGTTTGGATCGAATTGGGATTGGATATTTAAAAAGGGGTTAAATGAGAAGATTTGGGCATTCCGTCCAATTGAGGGGTAAATTTGATGAGTTTATTAACGACGGGTATATAAATAAACTTGTTTTAACAGCGGGAACTTAGTGAAACAATATTTAATACTTGAGAGATATTTTTGATCCTTTTCCTTTTGAATATTTTGATAATGGGAGAAGTATATTTGGTCTTATAGTATAATGATAAGATTAACTAATAAATAAAAATAGGAGTATTTTTGACTCTTTCACGAAATTAGCTCCTCCCTTTTTTCAGCAGTTTTTTATTTTAGGGTCTTTCTTACCATCGATCTCATTCAAGACGTAATCAAGAGATTTTTATTTTTTATTTTTACTTTTGATGTATAGGATTTTTTGGATTTTTTTGTCTTTCTAAAACCATCGAAAAGAGATCATGAACAAAATATTTTAAAGTACATATTATTATGATAATCAAGGTAGAATGCCACTTTAGAAACGAGAAAATAATTTTAAATGCTCCCAAATAACTGTCAATCATCAAATAGTTGAATTGGTAAACTTTATATTGAACTTCTAGAAAAATTAGCATACTTTTCTTTTTTGTTCATTTATTTTAGCTTTTATATGATTTTATCAATTGTGAATTGGCTTAATAAGCATGATCCTTTCTCAATAGATAAGCTTACCTACTCAAAAGAATGTCGCATAAATTGAACCGAAAGAGTACGTAATTTTGGAATGATTTTAGCAACCTAAAAATAGTGTACATATAGTAACAAATGGAAATTAGACTTTCTGGACGGAACGATTATGGATACACATGGAGTCGACACTTCGAGTCCTCTCGCCACAATTGAAGACATTCACAAACGCCTTGTTCGTCCTCAGCAATCTTCGTCCTCATTCATCGCAATCACACATCAACTGTAATTATCCTTTTCTCTGTTCAATTCAGCTACAAAAGCATTCGTAAATTGCTCATACGTAATCCAGAATCCGGATGTTTTTCGTAATTGCAGATCGAATGTCGACACATCCCCAGGACAGAAACGGAGAAAACTTACTCGTCTTTCGCCTCAGAGATCTTCATCCTCTGTTATCGCATCTCATCTGTAATCACATTCTCTGTTCGATCAATTCAGATTATGCATATATAATGCATTTGCTCATAAGAGATCTGGATTTTTTTGTCACTTACAGATACGAATTACAGCATGATAAGTCAACGAATGTGGATGCATCTCCATTACAGAAAAGGAGAAAATCGAGAGCTGTTAAAGTGAGGTTAGAAGATTACTTCGATCTATCTCTCCTCTCTGAAACTCGCGCAAAAATGAACAGTTCTCTGAAGAAACAAAGTAGAAAGATGAAATTGAAGAGCGAATTCGAGGAATTTGTGTGGCCTGCAGCAGGAGATCATCATGATTCGGAATTGTTCTCAGAAAGTAGCAGAAGAACAGATGAAGCAATTGTTGATCTCAAAAAAGACGACGACGACGATTCGCTCGTGGACTGCGAAGACAATCATGTGTGCTGCGTGGATCCGTTTCAACAATTTGAATCAACAGCACTGATGCGATTCAAGAGATGATCATTGATCAAAGAAATCGCATTTGAGAGAAAGAGGTAGGTCGGGGCAATGGCGCCAAAAAGTTCCTTTTTTTCTTTTGGTGTCGTTATGACTGGTTATTCTTCTTTTTTTTTTTAATATTTCCTCCCCGATGTCTGTTGCCCACGTTAGAGCCTGACTATAAACGAATTCTTGTCGCATAGGGCCCCATTTGGGGGGAAACACTCTCTACCAAGAATTTTTCCATTCCCAGTGCTCCAACCCGAGAACCTCTGGTTAAGGGAGAAGCAGCTCCATCCGCTGCACCGATCTTTAGTAGTGTTATGACTGGTTATTTACTTGCACAAATACATACATCTAGATGCTAAGCACAAATATTAAAAATTGACAGTATTCACGTACTTTCAACCTAGTTTGATTTGGTACAAAATTTAACAGAATAAAGAAAATTTTTCAATATTGTAAACCTAAATAAAAGTTATGTTAAATGTACTAAAATGTTCTTGTGGTCTTAAATAACTCACGTGAAAAGTTAAAATTAAAATTTTACTCAAAAAGGAAATGAATCATCCTTTTCAAAACAGATCAAAAGAGAAACTAAATAATTCTTTTTTAAACGAATATAATGTAATTTGTTTTCATCTCAATATTTATCATTTAAAATTAATCATTACTTCCAACTTCGTGTCATTAATCAATTTAAATTAGTATAATCGAGATGATCAGATCAATAACTTCCAAATGACTAACTTGATCGAATCAAGACGAGATGAACATAAATGAGTGAATTATTAATACGACAAAAGAAATTAAACAGATCATTACTATAAACTAATTATATCATCAACGTAATTAGGAACTATTACCTAGCATCAAAAAGTTAGTTGCAAATTCTAATATTTTCTATTTATTTTAAAATAGAAAATTGACAAACGTCCATCCCTTTTTCTCGCATGAAAACTTTTTCCCTTGATTTTTCAAGTATAAAATTGCAGTCAAAGAACATAATTAAAAAAATGACGAAAATATTTCATCAAAAAGCATGTGTTCGAGTGATAAATTGAATTATTCAAATACATGAAAATAGGTGATTTTGATTCCAAATAACTACATAGTTTATGTACATATGATAATATCTCAATATTCCAAACCAACTAGTTCAACAATATTAAGATCTCAGTGACATTTTTTCCAAAGAGGAATATCGTGTTCAAACATTTCCCTCCTCTTATGAATAATATTTTAAGAAATTCGATCCTGTTAATGACAAATAATTAAATTTTATATCTATATGAAAGTCTCTTTCAAATGCCAAGGATTTATAAGATATGTACAATAATATGTAATTCCAGAAATATGCATGAAGAAGCTATACTTTATTAGTAACAATAATAGCATACCTCATGTTTAATTCCAGCTTTTCACATTTTAGTGAAGAAAGTGTTATGATGAAGCACTTACCATTATGTCAAAAACTATAGCAAAGGCGCGACTTATTTATTTCTTAACCAAATTCACCATGCAAGCATCATATTCGATCATGACCAGGGCTATCCCAACCCCTTCATTGGCATTGCCATAGACAGGATGTTGGCATTATCCAACAATTCCCCTCCCAACACCTGCCTCATGCAACATGTTGCTCGTGGGAATCGAACCCATGACCTTGATCTGATACCACTAGGATAAAGTGTTTAAAATTATGCCAAAACTTGTACCCAATAACAAAGGAACAATTTTATTTCCTAACCAAATCCACCACGCAAACGTCATGTTCAATCATAACTCTGACCCTGGTAGGCATAATGTATGCATTGTCCAACAAGAAGTTTGAGGAATAAATTAAAAATATATTTTTTTTGTATTCTTCTCCATAATGTGTTTGGTGGATTGGCATGCAGAAAGCTAGAAGGTGAGATTAAATTTGTACATAGCTGGTTAATATATAATACTATAGGATAAATATATTTTCGTGAATGATCAGAAAGAGGAGGCATCTCCAAAATTAGAACTATTTTAGTATCGATTAGCTTGATAAATACATTAAGAGTGGTACAAAATTATTGTTCATATATGAAGGAGAGATTGAAGTTGATAATTATATTGTGATAGAATGATTAGTATATACTCATTTATTTTTAATAGGAGATCTCAAGTTCGAATCAAAGACAGACCTATATATAATGGTGTGAGTGTTCAAATACCCATTGATCCCGACGTAAAGTATGTGTGGTGCATACAAAAGTATTAAGTTAAATGACATATATTATTAGTGAGCACTCACGAGATGTAAGTTTGCTTGGGCAGATTGTCTAATTAGATAAGGAGGAAAACAACTAAAATTATTAATTTATTGTATCAAAGAAAGAGAAAAGGTTCTTTCAAAAGATTCTAACAAATTACCATTTCAGAAGACTTGTATAATTTTGATATTTTCTTAAAAAAGTAAAATATACCTATAAATAAGCTTTCTCAATCTACAAATAATGTCATAAATAAATTTTATAATAATATTAATGTCAAGTTTATAATGTTATTTAATTTTTTATATAAAGCATAAATCGCAAACAAGTGTAAGCAATGATATTGTTATCAATATCCATCCCAAAATATAAAAGTGGACAGATACGTTTACATCATACAATAAACATTTCTTTTAATTTGATCTCAATTACATCTATACCCTATAATTTAGGTGGGTACAAACAGACACTCAAATTTGTAAGAACCTAAACAAAAAGATATATGTGCACTTAAAATTTGTATACAAAAAGTTAAACAAGAAGACACATGTGTCATACGTGATAATTTTGTGTTCTATATGATATCTAAGGGTGGCAATTGGACGTGTTGGGTCAAATTTGAACGGGTTATAATGGATCAAGACACCAAACGCGTCAAAGCCCAACCCAACTCTAATTTGCTTGGCTCAAAACGGGTTGAGTAATGGGTTATATAGCGGGTCAACACCTGACCCGACCCAATTTTTACTAAGTTTTACTTATTTTATTTGTTCTTTTTCAATATTTTAGTACTTAATTAAATTATATTTTTCTTTATTATGGCTATATAAAACATATCAAATTGAAAAAAAAAAGTGTTTTGAAAATATTTTAACAAGATAACTCTCGAATTAATTCGGGTTGCATACCAACCCAATTTTAAATGGGTTAAAATGGGTTGGGTTGGGATGGTTGAGCTAATAATTGGGAGGGTTATTAACCCGCCCAAACTTCAACAATTGGGTCGAATTGGGCGGGTTAGACTTAATTTTGCCACCCCTAGTAGCATCCTATGTATACTGACTCATATGTCTACTTGTTTAATTATATACAAGTTCAAGAATATCTTACTTTTGGGCTAATATATTCCAATTACATGTAGTCTAAATTCCTCAAGAATATTATATTGTTTTCCTTAGCCTTTCCTTTTCCTAATGGAAAAGGGTCAAAATTGCCCCTAAACTATGCAAAATAGATTACTTATATCCTCCGTTACGTTTTGGGATCAAAAATACCCTTGTCGTTATTCCAAGGGGCCACAAATGCTCTTACACAGTTATCCTTGCCACATGGCAGTCTGATCCACATATATATCCACGTGGCAATAAAAGGGTGAAAATTACCCTCAAACTATTCAAAATAGCTCAAATATACCCTTCGACTATTTTTGAGATCAAAACTACCCTTGTCGTCTATGTTTTGGAACACAAATGCCCTTATTTTATAAAAGAACAGAAAAGGGTCAAAATTCCCCTCAAATTATTCGAAATAGCTCAAATATACCCTTCAACTATTTTTGGGATTAAAACTACCCTTGTCGTCTATGTTTTGGACCACAAATGTCCTTACACCGTTATTTTTGTCACATGGTCGTCTATGTAGATGTCCACGTAGATATTCACGTGGCAATAAAGGGTCAAAATTACCATCAAACTATTTGAAATAACTCAAATATACGCTTCGACTATTTTTGGGATTAAAACTACTCTTCTCATCTATATTTTAGACCACTAATGCCTTTACATCGTCGCCGACATGGAAAAAAACCAAACGGGTCAAGATCTAACCCAATCCTAATTTGCTTTGGTCAAAATGGTTTGGGTCAAAACGGGTTAAGTAACGGATTATAGAGCGGGTCAAGACCTAACCCGACCCAATTTTTACTAAATTTTACTTATTTTGTTTGTTTTTTTCAAGTATTTTAGTACTTAATTAAATTATATTTTTCTTTATTATGGCTATATAAAATATATCAAATTGAAAAAGAAATGCTCTGAAAATATTTTAACAAGATCTCTCTCAAATTAATTCGGGTTGCATAAAATGGGTTGGTTGATATAAATTGAGCTAATAATTGGGAGGGTTATTGACTCACCCAAACTTCAACGGGTTGGGTCGAGTTAGGCGGGTTAGACTTAATTTTACTACCCCTAATGACATCCTATGTATACGATACATATATCTACTTATTTAATTATATACTAGTTAAAAGAATATCTTACTTTTGGGCTAATATATGCCAATTACATGTAGGCTAAATTCCTCAAGAATATTCTATTGTTTTCCTTAGCCTTTCCTTTTCCTAATGAAGTTTTAAAAAAAAAAAAAAAAGACGAACAGGAATCCAACTAAAACTCAATCTTCATTCTTCAGACCAGGAATCCAACTAAAACTCCATCTATGAAAATATAGAATAAGGAAAATCAACTATTTATTTGAGTTAAATCTAATTCAAATTAAACTTCTAATAAAAAAAAATCTCTAGTTATGCTAATTAATAGCATTGTAAACAAAGCTGTACCCTAATTACTTTATTTTCTGCTCGAAGTCTCATCCATCAAAACGAAACAATGAACAGTATCATTCTTTCCATAACCACACACATAATCATTCTAATCATCAACAACATGATCATAGTCAGCATTCATGATAATGAATAATCGACGCACAATTAATGAATCAGATGCTGAAATTGAGGAGATTACTCGACAATTTAGGAATATAAATTCAATCTTTCCATCACTTGTGGTAAACAATCAGCTGACTGAAGAAAATTTAAGGTCTGCTTTTCAGCACTATCTGTGAGTATTTCAATGAACTGTATCATCATGAGAACGATGATGGTGATGTGAAGTATTTGAAAACAAGAACTCAGCATACTCCTGCTGAAGATGTAAAATCAGAAATCTGTGCTATATGTCAATCTGAATACAAACACAAAGAGAACATAGGCGCACTGCAGTGTGGACACGAATATCATACAGACTGCATCAAACAGTGGCTGTTGAAGAAGAAAGATTGTCCGATGTTCAGAGCTACAGCTTTGCCTGCACAAGAACAGAGATTCTAGAGAGAGATTTACCCAATGGAGCACTCTAGGATTTTTTTTTGTCCTCCTTTTTGTAAGGGAGAAACACTTTCTTTGGTATAATACATACTTTCCCTTACATAAATAAGGTCAAGATTTAGCTTGATATGTATGGTACCATTTTAACTCATCACCGTAGTAACTTATTTCATTGAGGCACAAAAAATTGCAAACATATGGGATATGGCAGCCCTTTGAAGCAGTATGTAATTGGAAACAAAACCACGAGAGCATCTTTCCGTAGGATAAAAGCGAGTTGGTATGCTAATTCCTCATCTGCAAATCAGCCCTTAGCCACAACTGAAACACAAGTTCTCAAGGACAAAGCTAGGTTAATTAAAACAAATGGTAACTAGTAGTATCTTTTGAGTATTAAAAAGGTTCCCGATCAGCTCCTGAATCGACAAAATTGGGATCGTACATCTCATATTCATAATCTGCATCAAGGTCCTCCATTGTTCTGCCAAATACAAACCGCTTTGATCCCATGGTTGTAAAAGGCATCAGACCAAAAGCTCTGGCAGTTTTTATCTCCCTGGCAATCTTTCTTTGGGCCTTGGCACTAATTCCAGTCTATACATGACAAAACAAAAAGAGTAAGAAAAATTTACATATTCAATCGTCAAAATTAGTTGATGGATTTTATTACGAACCTTGCTCCTCTTGTGGAGAATTCCAGCCTCCGTGATGAAGTTGGCTAGGAACCTCACATTCTGCATAGCAAATTGGTTAAAGGCATAAATCAGGTAACTCCATTAAGAATCAGAAGGTTCACAGTGGGCCATAATTATAAGGAAGAAGAAACCACTTTAAGTTTATACGCAACATCCCAGAACTTGGAACATGACATTCAACAACGATAAACTAACCAGCAGAGAGACTGGGATGCATATATGGGTACATTTTAAAGTCATACATGGTCAGGTCGTCAAGGTAATGCAGAACCAAGAATACAAACCCTGAAATCAGCTTTGCGCATAACTTCCTCTGTTGTAGTTTCAAATTCTTCCCTTCTTGGGGGCTTGCGAAACCCTGGTTTTCTAAGATCAAGATCCTGCGTAATAATAATGAAAAGTTTAGAGGTGGACATAACAGCACAATAGGAAATATAGAGCAAGAAGACAGGTAGAGCTATGGCAATAAATCAATGCCATCCATATATTTGCTCTTTGCACGGAGAACAAAGCATGAAAATGAGGTGTACTGGGAAATAAGCACTTAGGGGTCGTTTCATGTGAAGGATAAGTGTTAATAATCCAGGGATAAAAATATAGTGGTCCTTGAATTGATGTTTGGTTGGTAAATCCGGAATAACTTATCTCCGGACTAATAAATAGTACCAGGATAAGTTATCCATCCTCTTGGGTGGTATAATATACCCAGGATAACTTATCCCGAGATAAAAATGATAACTGACAAAGAAAACCCTTTTACACCTCACTTTGTATATATATATTTTTTAAATACAATATATAATAACATTCACAACTTTATCTTCTTATTTTGGTGACACTTCTTCATATTTTTCTATTGAAAAATTACACTATATGATATCTTTTTTTTTACTAATTCTTATGTTTTTTATATTTTAATTTTTCATAAATCCTTTTTTACTTTAACAAACTTTAAAATGGGAGCTCTATTTCTAAATTAAATAAGATAAAATTTTTATTTTAAATGCATATAGTATTTTCATAGAAATGAACACATAATATTTAAGCTAGATAAGCTGAAGGATTTATTTTAAAAACAAATATCAAATGATTAAAGCAAGCAAAAAAAATATATTTAAAAAAACTAATAAAGTGAAGGGTATTTTTGTAAACAAACAACGTATTCTTAAAAATTATACAACAAACCAAACGCTGAACAACAAATAATCTCAACACAACTTATCCCATCCTTACTAATCCCAACATAACATATCTCATCATAACTTATCCCTTCATAACTTGTATTCAAACTAAACGACCCCTTAAAAAGCATACAATTCTAGCAGGCCCAAACAACTGGATGTTTGATGGAGCTGTTGAAATAACAACGGGTGCAGGATATACAAAAACCACAGTGAGACACTCCTCAAATGGAAATGACACTCAAGATGCTAAAAGCATACAAGAAATGGTACCTCATTACTGATTCATACCTTGAGTTCATAAGTGTTCCCGGGATGAAAGGACATATCTGCTCTGAAAACATAATCATCTTTCTCTACTTCATCAGGATCAACCTCAAAATAACTGGCAGCTTCCTTCAGCTTGTCATCCATCCCATCTGATAATGTATTAAAACTCTCATCCAGACCATCAAGGATACTAGATGTGTTTCCAGAACTGAATGTGGAGCCCTGACCAGATCTATGATAAGACTTTTCAGCGTTATCAAGCTTTCTGAAAAAGGAGTTTGAACTTGGCCTGTTACCCATACTATCACCAAAAATTCGTCTTTCAAAGTCTTCAGCAGACTCAAAGGAGTTGGTAACTTGCTTATCATCAGGGGCTGTGTAGTGACAGGAAAGTTGAGTCCATTACCAGGGATGTAGATACAAGAGAAAATGGATACACATGAAAAAGTTGATGATTACCAGTGATGAAGAAAAGAAGAATCAGATTAAAGCTAGAGCTTCTGAAAGATAACATTAGTAATGCCAATTTGGATTGTCCAATATGAAAGGCAGACAAGTTATGAAGGATCAATGTAGCCAGTAAAGTCAATTTGGACTGTCCAGTAGGTTTACTTCACCACCCGAACACAAACTCCCATCTTCCCCCCACCCCAAAATCACACCTCACATTTACGATTATTCACATCGGAAATTGATTCAAAGTTATCATTTTATACTTTACACTAATGAGTTTAAGAATCAGAGTTCAAAATCGATTTCTCTATTGATTGGAGAAGACTTAATAGTGCATTTGATGCCTTCTCCAAAAAAAAAAACTACCTGAGAGTGAGATGACAGCATAAGGTAAATCCCATAAGCTACCCTTATTTTGAGTAAATTATTTCTAGTTATACATTGTGTTATTTCCCTCTACTGTTTCCCCAATATTACCTTTTTGTCTCTAACGGTCAATAGTGTCCGATGACCACGGCGATGCCCGGTAGTATGCTGGTAAGACCACCTCCTTTTCCTCCAGATTCCCCCTGTTCTCTTGATCAAAGCTTTCCTCCAATCCCATCACAAAATAAGGGCTCAAAATCTCAAAAGGAAAATACACCCATTTTGCAAGTAGGAATGTGGAACATTCAACATTTTGCTAGAGGTTCGACATCTGAGAATGGTCATATGGTTGCTAAAGAAAGGAATTTTGCAGGAGCACTGAGAAATCATACAAACGTTGGACTTAGGAGGAGATTAATCTCCCGCATAGAGGATATGATTTCAAGGAAGGTAAGGCTACTGTTAAATTCACCAAGGAGGAAGATGATCTCTTAGCTGCAACTTGTAAACTTACTGTGATAGGCAAATTTATGAGAATCAGACCTTCTATCAATAAAATTAGGGCTGATTTCAACAAAACGGTTGCTTTAAAAGGTGGTGTGAAAATTAGAGTTTACGATATGCATCATGTCTTTATTGATTTTGAGCTCGAAGAGGATCATAGAAACGTCTATGGTCGAAGCTTCCTTACAATTTGTGATATGCAGATGAAATTATTGAAATGGACAAAAGATTTCAAACCGGAAAAGGAGACCACTCTTGCCCCAGTGTGGGTGAATTTACCGGAATTGCCATGGCACTACTATGAATGGGATGCTCTATGTCGTATTCTTGCTCCATAGGTACTCCAATCATCACGGATAAAGCCACCATGTCCAAAACCAGGCCCACCACAGCAAAAGCCAAGGTAGAAATTGATGTTACTAAACAACCTTTGAATGAAGTCTATATTGAAGTTATGAGCGCAGCAGGAATGGAGGAATATATAGTACGGAAAGTTGAATTTGAGTCCATCCTGGAATATTGTGACAAATGTATGATTCAAGGCCATAATAATGCTAAGTGTAGAGTTCTTCATCCGGAGCTAAGAGTAAAGCACAACACTCAAGTAAGGGATAGGAAAGACGGGCCTCCCGAACTCAACACTACTGACGGTGAATTTAAGGAGAATCTGTGTGTAAATGCAATGCAAATCGATAAAGCCAAAGGGCCGGAAAATAGTACAGGAGAAAGCGTTGATACTACCATGTATTAGAAAAGAGCCAAGAGGAAGAAGGTTGGACCACTGTGACTAGAGAAAGGGACATAACAAAGGCAAGAATTCAACAAAAAATAAGCCGATTGAGAAGGATAAAAATTGGACAAAAACAACCATATTAGAGGCACAAACACAAGAAGATACACCAATGGAAGTTACTGGAACTATGGAACCACCCAAAAATGATACCAGCAAACAACCACAAGGGATGAGGCAACTAGGGAGCAGAAAATACAAGGTCGTAGCAGAGGAAACTAAAGACCCTTCGTGGGTGCCACTATCAAAGGGAAGAAGAATTCTTTGTGCACCAAGGCAGACCCCCTTACAAAAGAAACGGGAGAAAACAAGAATAGTAGGAATCATCATAAGAATGAATTAGATTTTGTTTGGGGAGAGGGATGTGTTTTACAACAGGAGGAGATGTTCAAAGGCCCATTGACAGTGGAATTAAAAGAAACTCCTGACCCCGGAAAGCCACCTGATCCTCCAAATAAAAAGTCTAATATAGAGGATACCACAATACTTGGAGTTGATTGCCTTCCCATGTTAGTCGAAGAAGAAAAGAGGGGATTCACCCATTCGCCAGAATCTTCCCTGGACGTTAAAGATGACAAGAGCACCGGAATGGTTGATCTAAATCCTCAAAGAGAAAATATAGATGGGGATGAATATATACACTATGAGACCGATTCAGAGGAGGAGTTTGAGGACACCCAAACACCTTCAGAGTATGCTTCGATGTCCGATGGGGAAGTGACTAATTTGTCTGCTAAAAATGATAACAACAGTAACTGTATCCCTGGAGTTTCTTCCAAGGAACAGGACATCATTAAGAACTCAAATCTCTCACCAAGAGGAATTGACATGCAAAATAGTGACTGGATTCCTAGTGGAGGAGATTGTTTCAACAAGGATACCAACAAAGTTACGAAACCTATTGTTTCCAATGATTAAAGCCTTATCATGGAACATTAGGAGTGTCAATACCCAAAGTGCCTTTGAAAGACTTAAATTAATCAAAACTCAATACAATCTGACATTTATTTGTTTACAGGAGCCATTCGCAAGCAGCGAACAGATCACCATCTACATGAGACACTTGGAATGCAAGGTAGCCATTTTAATACCAATAATAAATTTGGACCTTTTGGTCCAGCAACTTTGATGTAAAAGTTCTAAAAGACACTCAACAACAGGTAACCTTCCAGGTATGTCATATAGACTCTTTCATCAATTTTCAGCTGACTAATGTTTATGCTAAATGCAGGTCTGCCCTTAGAAAAGAGCTTTGGGCAGAGCTAATTGATATTTCAAACTGTACTAATATGCCATGGGCTGTTGTAGGGGACTTTAATGTCATCTCAGATTCTCATGAAAAAGGAGGTAGACCTCATAGGGCTGAAAAAAGTCTTGATTTTGTTTCTTGCATTTCTAACTATGGGATCGAGGATACAGGTTTTGCAGGAAATATTTTTACCTGGTGAAATAATCGAGATGCACCTAATATTTGGAAAAAACCAATGTCACTCATCCTGCTAATGCGTGTTCAGATCATATCCCTTTATTAATTCAGTCTCGAGAAGACACTAATAATTTTGTGAAATATTTCAGATTCCTCAATGTATGGACTGAGCACTGTGATTTCTTGAATGTTGTAAAGGATAGCTGGGGAGAAGGTAGTTTACCTGACCCGATGTGGAACCTCCATCTAAAGCGTAAGAAGGTCAAATCTAGCCTGAGCAAGTGGTCTAGAGAAGCTTATGGTGATATTTACGATGTGACCAGAAAGCTTGAAAGTAAGATTGTTGAGGTAGAACAGAATAAGATCACTGGTAACAATGGGGAGACCAGGGCCCTGTGTTAAACAAAAGCAAGGCTAATTATATAAAATACCTCAAGCTCCAAGAGTTTGTCCTTAGGCAAAAAAGTAGAGTAAAATGGCTTAACAATGGTGATCAGAATTCTGCATACTTTCACAGTTCCCTTAAAGATGGGAGGAGGAGATTGCACATCAATAAGATCCAAGATGAGCATCTACAATGGGTAGAAGGCAATAATAATATAAGTTTTGCTGCTGTTAGATACTTTAAAAGGATCTTCTGTCAGACTCCTGAGTATCAAGATCTGGAAGAACTTAAAGACATCATTCCTATGGTTAATGAAAGTGCCAACATAGAGCTTACTGCTATTCTCTCTGAAGATGAAATTAAAAAGGTTGTTTTTAGTATGGATCCTGATAGTGCACCAGGGCCGGATGGCATGACTGCCAAATTTTTTCAGGTTTGCTGGGAGATCATTTCTAAGGATGTGTCTATGGCTTTAAAAGCCTTTCTCTGTGGAGCCTCTCTACCAAGAAGCTTTACTCATACTTGCATTGTCATGTTGCCCAAAGTACCCTTCCCCCAACATTTTACTGATATTAGACCAATTAGTTTGTGTAATGTGATTAGCAAAATTTTTTCTAAATTGCTTAATACTAGGCTTAGTAAACTTATGCCCGAGCTTATCAATGGTAATCAGAGTGGTTTTGTTAAAGGTAGAGCAATAACTGAGAACATTCTCCTAGCCCAGGAGATTATTCACGACATTGCTTGTCCTAACACCAAGGGTAATGTGGCAATCAAAATAGATTCGGCAAAAGCTTATGATAGAGTATCATGGCCATATCTATGCATTCTTATGAGGCGAATGGGATTCTGTGAATCTTGGATTGACATGGTTCACAGACACATATCTAGCAATTGGTACTCTCTTCTTGTCAATGGTACTAGATATGGCTTTTTTAAAATCTGAAAGAGGTCTTAGACGGGGAGATCCCCTTTCTCCTTCTTTATTTATTCTTACTGCCGAATTCTTGTCATTAAAACTTAATAAAATCGCTATTAATAGTGACTTCATTGATTTCATATGAGTAAGAAAGGGGCCCCTATTAATCATTTAGCCTTTGCTGATGATATTATACTTTTCTCCAGTGGTTGCAGGATTTCTTTGAAGCTCCTGATTGACACACTTGCAGTGTATGAGAGGATCTCAGGGCAAATGATCAACAAACATAAGTCTTGTGTAATCTTGAAACCAAATGCACAAGAAGAAGAGATAGCAAGGATTGAAGGGATCACAAGTTTTAAGCATAAGTACCTGCCTATAAAGTACTTGGGATGTCCTATTTATGCCGGAAGGAAGAAGATTTCCATTTTCATTGAGATATCTGAAGAATTACTAGCAGAGTAACTGGTTGGCAAAACAAACTCCTTTCTTACGGAGGCAGAGCTGTCCTTATTAAACATGTTCTATTAGAACTACCTATTCATCTGCTTGCTGCTATTCACCCACCCAAAGGGGTATTGAAGCACTTAGAAAAATTGATTGCCAAATTTTTCTGGGAAGGTAATTCAGAGAAGAAAAAGTATCACTGGGCATCATGGGATAAGCTCAGTAGACCTTATGACGAAGGTGGAGCACAATTTCGAAAACTCCAGGATATTTGTGATGCTTTCACTGCTAAACAATGGTGGAACCTCAGAACCAGTCAGTCCTTATGGAAGAAGTATCTGATGGCTAAATATTGTCAAAGGATTCATCCTTTAATCAAGAAATGGTACTCTGGAAATTCCCACTCTTGGAATGCTGTGTGCAAAATCAAGAGAAGGATAGACCATCACATATTGTGGAAAACTGGGAAAGGAGATATCTCCTTCTGGTATGATAATTGGAGTAATTTGGGACCTCTGTATGAATATTGCCTGAAGGGAGTAAGCCCGGTAACTACAAAGTTAGAGATATGTTTTTTGATGGTTATTGTGATCTAAATGGCTGGGAAAGAATTTTAACATATGAGATTTCCCACACTATTTGCATTATTAAAATTGTGTTCAAGCCAAAGGTTCTGGACCTACCTGTTTGGTCTGTGGACACCAAAGGAGTCTTCAAGGTGTCATCTGCTTGGAATTTAATAAGGAAAAAACATGAGAAGTCATGGATTGACAACATGACTTGGTGTAGAGATGCACCTTTTAAAATGCCTTTGTAGTGTGGAGAGCATTAAGGGATAAACTTCCTATTGATGTAAGAATTAGAAAAATGGGGATTAATTTAACCTCGAAGTGCATCCGCTGTAAAAACGCAGACCAAGAGAGTGTTGAGCATCTGTTTTATGGGGGTGAGTTGCGCAGTGGTTTATGGAAAATTATTTGTCAGGCTCTCAGAGTCTCCTGTAATAACTCTACGTATAGACAACTCTTGATCAACATCTGGAAGAATAAGGGCCTAAATCCTGTCAACACTCTAATTTACAAATGCCTTCCTATCTTTACTTCTTGGGAGATATGGAGAGTGAGATGTGCTCATAAATATGGAACAGAAAGAATCTCATTGAATAGAGCTATGAATTTTATTGCTTTCAACACTAGTCAAACTCTCTTATCTAAGTTCCATTGATTGAAAATTGGCTAGGAATGGGTTGATATTCTCTCATTACTGAGTTATGATTTTCAGGTCAAGAGTAGAATTTGGGTAAGGTGGAATATGCCAACCAACTCGTCTGTTAAAATCAACTCAGATGGGAGCTGTAAGAATGGAAAATGTGGTGGAGGAGGTGTTGTCAGAGATACTGGTGGGAAAATGATTTCTGCCTTTACACTGTCTCTAACAAATGGTACCAGTGCATGGGCAGAAGCTCCAGCATTACGATATGGTGTTAAATGGGGCATTGACAACAACTTTCAATCCTTCTTCGCGGAAAGCGACTTCAAAACTCTAGTGGATATGATCAACAAATATCAAGTCCCTCCATGGAAGGTCAGTAATGAAGTTAAGGAATTGAACAGGCTTAAACAGCTTACAGGCTTCAACCTTGGGCACTGCTTTAGGGAAGCGAATCAAGTTGCGGACAAATTGGCGGAGTTGAGTCATAGTCAAACTTATGATCAATTGTTTCACAACTTCGAAGATCTACCGAGACAAGTTAAAGGACTATTGAATATGGACAGATGGGGTTTGCCTAGTATGCGCACGACCAGGAAGAAGAAATCTGAAATCACTTATAATCCTCCTTAGATGTTAGATATATGTATAGTGATTTCTTTTGATGAATGCTTATCCTCCTTTTCTTTTGTATTACATCATCTTTCAAAATCCAAGATAGTTTTTATACTATCAACAGAGCATTGCAAGAGAGGTTGTAGGTCTCTTAATGTACTTAGTTTGGTTGGAAGATGAATAAAATGTTTCTTTTTAAAAAAGAAAAAAACAACCCTTATTTATTTATTGTTCTCTGACCTTTACTTCTCCTCCAACTTTTCTTAGACTTATATTAATGACATGATCCACATCTTGTTCAAACACTCTGCATCCATGGAAATTTGGCAAGTAAGATCTTCCAGTTTTAAGATAATAGAATTCGTACACACACTCTAGCAACCAAGCACACACTTCATTTTGAACCTCAATTAGAAAAATCAAATAGTATGCAAACCAAATTTTTTTGGAAAAGAAAAAGAACAAGGTGGTAAGAAATTCATTGTGTAACTAAAGCCAAGAAACTTTAGCTTACCAAGCCCAAAAAAAGTAAAACAAATTAGGTCAGAACAAGGATAATAGGATTCAAAATAAACCCAATAAAACTTGTTAAAACATATAAAGAAAATATAAAAGATATATTTCTAAGTGGCATTTTACATTGTACAAGTGAAGCCCTTTAT
>JAPFFP010000002.1:19016259-19033665 GCA_026153255.1 Solanum medicagineum | reverse complement strand
ATAGGCTAGAAGAAAGAGTATGATGTTTAGTTTAACCAATGTGGGATATATTTCCTACTTCTATACAAATAACAAAACTAAAATTTGCTCATTTTCAGTTATAAAAATTGGAAATTGGCATGATAAAGTATGGAATTCTGCTAAGCTATTTTTAGATTACTATATAGAGTTACTGGGGAAGAAGTGCAGTCGAAGACAGAGAGCCCTTGAGAATATCCTGAAGAATGGACAGTGTCTTACAGTGGGTCAACAAATTGAGCTCCTACAACCTTATATTCCAGAAGATATCAAGATTGCCATGTTCAAAATAGATAGTAATAAATGCCCTGGACCTGATGGTTATGGAAGTGGATTTTTCAAGTCAGCTTGGGAGATTGTAGGGAGTGACATTACTGATGCTATTCTTGAATTCTTGAGGAATATGAAACTGTTAAGACAGTTAAATACCACAAATATTGCTTTGATTCCAAAAGTTACAAGTCTTGAATATGCTAGTCAATCTAGGCCTATTTCGTGTTGCAATGTAATTTACAAATGTATTTCCAAACTCTTGTGTGCTAGATTGAGAGGAGCTATTAGCACTATCGTGGCAGGAAATCAGTCTGCATTTGTCCAAGGTAGATCTATGGTACAATATCTTGATATGTCATGACTTGATAATGCACTATGGAAGGAAAACTACACCAAGATGCTTAATGAAAATAGATCTAATGAAGGCCTACGACATGGTAAGCTGGGAATTTGTGGAGGAAGCACTGACAGGATATGAATTTCCTAGAAGTTTTATACAGTTGGTGATGACATGTGTCTCTTCACCGTACTTTACAGTCAAACTCAATGGCGAGGGACATGGTTTCTTTTTGCTGGAAAGAGAGGCTTAAGACAAGGGGATCCAATGTCCCCTCTTTTGTTCGTCTTAGTAATGGAGTATCTGTCGAGAGTGCTGAAGTGTATGCGAGATTTACCTGATTTTCACTTTCATCCAATGTGTAAGCACCTCAAGTTGACTCATTTGATCTTTGCAGACGATTTAACGATTTTTTGTAAAGGAGATGTTGGCTCTGTGGCTAGAGTGATGGAAGCCTTAACACATTTTAGTGATGTTACGGGTTTGGTGGCCAATTTAGATAAATCTAACCTCTTTGTAGCAGGAGTAGATGCAAGAACTCAAGGTCAATTGCTAGAAATGACTGGATTCACTCGGGGACAACTTCCAATTAGATATCTTGGGCTTCCATTATCATCAAAGAAATGGACGAGAGTAGATTGTCAGCAGCTGATAAAAAAGATCACTGATCGAATAAACACTGGCTACTCCAAACTTCTGTCTTATGCAGGTAGAATTCAAGTTGTGATTGCTGTATTATTCTCCATGCATAGTTTCTGGGGGTCTGTATTTATACTTCCTAAAAGTATCCTCAAGAAGTTGACAGGATTTGTAGGAACTATATTTGGGGGTGTAAGGAAGAGAAAAAAAAAGTGAAACTAGTGTCTTGGGAGAAAATTTGTTGTCCAAAGAAGTATGGAGGGCTGAATGTCAAGGGTTGCTGTAACTGGAATATTGCAGCAGTGGAAAAGTTAATCTGGCAGTTATCAGAAAAATAAGATACACTATGGGTGAAATAGGTCCATGGGCTCTATATAAAGAATGGCGTTTCCATTTGGGAACATACCCCGCCGCTAGATTGCAGCTGGTACTGGAAAAAGTTAAATATATTGGAGAATAATATGAGGAACTGGTACATACAGGGGAGGTATTTGACCCATTCTGGCCAATATTCAATTTCTGCCAGCTACAATGCATTGCTAGGTGAAGTGAACAAACTGCAGATAGCTGATCTTATATGGACTTCTGTAGACAGCCAAGGCATAGAATGATAACGTGGCTCGCAGTACAAGGCAGGCTACTCACGAAGGAACGGGTGCTACATTTAAACATTCATGTTGAAAATGTAACATGCTGTTTGTGCCAAAGCCAAGTGATGGAGACCCAACTACATTTCTTTGCCCATTGCAATTGGGTGAGACAAGTGAAAGACGAAATTTTATCTTGGGCAGGCATGCGAATATACACGGGTGAGGAGAAACAAGTGTTAGAAAGGATCAAGTGGAAGCACTAGAGACAATTCCATAAAAAGTGGTTGCAGCAATATGGAGTGCTATAGTCTATCACACCTGGAGGGCAAGGAACTGGAAGTTGTATAGAGACACAACCGTTAATAGTGAGTCAGTCAATGCACAGATAAAAACAGAATTTGTATAGAGAATAGCATTGTTTAGAGGATTTAAGAAAGCTCATAGAAGTCATAGGCTGATTCAACAATTTCTCTTGTAATTAATTTCCTAGTCCAGTTGGAGGCCTAAAAGAAATAGAACCCTTCCTAGAAGGTTGCTATGGATCTTAGGTCTCTATAAGTGTATTCGCCTTTGTTCGTTAATGGTATTAACAATTTACCAAAAAAAGTATGGAATTCGATAAGGAATTGAATAAATAGTACTACCTACCAAAATTCGGAAGTGCAGAAAAGGTCCGATGATGAGAAGAATAACGAGATAAGCAAGCATTGGCAGTCCTTAGGACACCTCTGGCAATCTTCATCTTGGCGGTGGTGACGGCGGCAGCAACGGCGGCAGCAGCGGCGGCGGTGGGCGACTCAAATGAAAAACGAATTCGCCGATTTGTTTTTGCTATTTGGATATTGAAGCGTAGAGTGTATTGTATATGGGCTTTAGAATATGGGCCTTGTCGGCCCTTTGGACTGTGGGTAAGTAATTGGGCCAGATATGCAAAATAGGGACGCTTACATGAATATATGGAAAGGCCCAGAAGCTCTCGAAGGTAGAAGTTTTAGAATAATTCGAAATACAGTATAATATATGTATATGTACTTTAAAATTTTTTGCAGTACTAAAATGACAAGGCTAAAATGAAAATGGATGAAACATAAAAGTACATAAAAATGCTTCAAGCAATAATAAGATACTTTATAAGATGAAAAATATTTTATGAAATTATTGTAATACGGTCAAATTTACTTGTCGCATGATTAGGAGGTCACTGATTCAAGTCTTGAAAACAATTTTTGACAGAAATATAAAATAAGATTGTGTACGATAGACCTTGTGATTAGGCCCTGGATTCTGTGCATACCGGAAGTTTTAGTGTACTAGACTGCGCTTTTTGTTGTGATACTACCAATGTTATAAGAAATCAAATATCGAGGCTAAAACCTAATATATCCACCAAATGAATGTGTAATCATATAAAATTAAATAAGATTAAAAGTGATTATAATGAATAAAGCCCACGAGAAATAGAATGAAATATTGAAAAAATGTTATAAGTCTAGCTTATTTGAACAAACTCTACATAAATCTTCAAATGCATATGTCAATAGTTGCGTTATTATGGTGATTAGAACAAGATATACCTATCACACGATAGTAAGGTGTCTCAAAGCAAACAAACTCTAGAATCAATATTGAGTGGCATAAGAATATAAGGCAATGGAAGAGAGAAATTCGTATAATCAATACGAAGTTATTGAAATTTAACTTTTTTCAGTAAATTCTCATTGAATCCAAAAAAAGATGAGCATAAAAGTTAGACAATCATTTTTAAAATTATTTTTGACAATATTTTTTAATAAAATGGAAATCAAAATATACAAAGAGAATTCAAATTATCTCATTTTGGAATAAGGAAAATCTTTCGAGCCAACGACACCATAACTAGTAAAAAGAATGTGGCTGCTGGGATTCGAGCCCAGGTCTCCACGGCCACAACGTGGAATTCTTACCACTAAACTACAGCCACAAGATGTGAGCATTTGAATATGTTTTACTAATCTAAGCTAAGTACGTTTTACGAAATGTGGAACGAATTTGGTTAGGAATGCAGATATATGAATATCATTATACATCATGACATATATTCCATACATGTTTGTTTTGGTTTGTCATACCAACAAGGATTTCTTAAGAAGTTTGAAAATATATCAAATAATACATTTCAAACTTAAATCTTTTATAAGTTTTACTTATTCAATGTATTATATATGCATGTGAATTAGATTTTTATTTTGATTGAACTATTCTTGCACGAAAAATATTTCTAGCAAATATTTCATGCTATTACGATTTTTTTAGGACATTCTTATAGCCTGTTTGATCAAACTTTTAAGAGGTAAAAAATGTTTATTTCAAAAAAATAAGGTGTTTGATCAAGCTTTTGAGAGGTCAAAAGTGTTTATTTTCAAAAAATAAGATATTTGGCCAGAGAAAATAAGTATCAGTACTCAACATTACAACAAATGCAACTCGAAAACATTCACAAAATTCACAAAAGATGGGCATCAATAAAGCGAAAAGAAATTTAACTGAAAATAACTATCTTTTGAGTATTAAAAATACCAAAAATTAGACCAGCAGGTGTCGTGGTGTAGTTGGTTATCACGTCAGTCTAACACACTGAAGGTCTCCGGTTCGAGTCCGGGCGACGCCATTTATTATTTTGTGAAATAGACAATATTTTTCTTTTATGTTTTCGGTTATATATTCGATTAAATAGAAAATGGCACTGGGAAGTCCCAGGCGTAGTGTCACGGACTTTGAATCTCCCTTGTGCAAGAGTGGTGATGGGTCATGACAATAGGTTCGTATTACTAAAGACATGACTTCATCTATTAGGGTAGGAGATAGTGGAGTATTGTCGAGTATGTCATAGTTCTATTCTTGTTGTTCACTAGTTTCTTCTCTTTGTACTTGAATTTGCAGAAGTAGTAGTAAGGTTTACGCAAACTATACCCTTACAAACTCACTTGTAAAACTCAAAATTGGATTATTTTGTGAAATAGACAATATTTTTCTTTTATGTTTTCGGTTATATATTCGATTAAATAGAAAATGGCATCGGTTTTTTTTTTTTGGAGTTTCTCACTCGGTATCTAGTGCCCATATTGGAACCCAACTAAATCTGGATTCATACTGAGAAGTCCCACATTGAGGCATAGTTCACTGACTTAGAATCTCCCTTGTGCAAGAATGATGGCGAGTCATGACAATAGGTTCATATTACTAAAGACACGACTTCATCTACTAGGTTAGGAGATCGTGGAGTATTGTCGAGTATATCATAGTTCTATTCTTGTTCTTCACTAGTTTCTTCTCTTTTTGCTTGAATTTGCAGAAGTAGTAGTAAGGTTTGCGCAAACTCTACCCTTACACACTCACTTGTAAAATTCAGTGGGTATGTTATTGCTTCTGTTGATATTTGCACGATATTTGAAATCAATTCAATTTGAGCCTGTAGGGTTCACTAAAAGGGAAAATATTTCCCTGCATGAGAAATGACACCACCTACCGGGAGTCGAAAACATGGAAACTTGCGACCTTAAGCATTTTTTGAGATACATGTTACTAGCAAGGGATTCAAGAGTTTATCTTATTAATAGAATCATGGTTTTGTCATATTTGGGCAGTGCAATTTTTAAGCTTCACTTTCAATGTCACACTCGTGTCAGATTCTCCAAAAAGATACTATTTTAGAAAATCTTGCTGGCGCCCGTTGACAGTTTTTGGAAGAGTCTAAGGTGCAATTTTTCAACATACGTCAATTAGGAAGATTGAATATGAGATTGCTGAGCCTGCAACACAGTATGCCTCTTGAATCCTTAATGTAAATTATCTAGGCGTCATTGTTAAGGTCTAGTTCGTATGGTGACGAAAGGCGTGCCATGAATGCCTCCCAAGGGATCGTTTGGTTCGAGGGATAAGAGATTATAGACATGGGAATATATCAGGAATAAGTTTATCCCATATGTATGATTTTAAGATAACAGGCATAAAACTCCTTTGATTTCAAACAAGGACTAGAACAATTTACTTGCTTTTGAAGGCAAAAAAAGAACACAAGAAATGGTAGACAAGAGGATGTGTACTTGCATATATATAGTACAATCATTACATGCTATTTCTGATGGGTAGCAACATAAAGAGACTACACTAGGCGCAGATGAATATATTATGCACTGTATACAACGAGAATAAATGGTACACGATTAAAGACAATCTCCTATTAACAAGACCAAATGCAGAAAAATAGTAAAATACAAGTATGGTCATTACAAATCCAAATGTAATCTGAAAGTTGTAACCTTGAAAAATAATGGTCATCAGAACAGTTTGTTCTGTTTCTTTCACTCTGTGCTTTTACACGAGAGGCGATTAACCAATCCTATTTGTAATGCTACATACATCAACTTGTTCCAGAGACGAATCCTTCCAAAGAGTAATCTGGAAGAAATCAATTTTGGAAAGGAAAAGAATTACCAGAAGTTGTGGCATCTGCTACTCTTAGAGGAAACCTCCATCTGTCCATTTGGACTCTGATTTTCCACCATAAGCAACATGTTTATTATTAGATGCACTTTGGAAATTATCAAATCCATCATCCTTACCATCATCCCAACCAGCCCAGCCATCGTCATTACTGGATGTGACACCTCTGGCAGAATTTTTTTTCGTGTTGTCTTTACTATCCCAATCATCCCAAGACGCTGAGCTAACAAAATTGGACTGCCTACCAGATGATTGTGCTCCTCCAGAAGAATTCCATCCTTTAGATGCCTGACTGGGTTCCTTGTAATGACCGTTTCGTTCATTTTCATTTTGTTGCCAGCTATCGCCCCTCGGGTTTGGACCCTCAGCAAATTCCTCAACCTTCTGTGAAGCTAAAGCGAAGACCCCCTTCATGATACCCCATCCCTTCTGTCCAAACTCGGTTGTTTTTGTTGCAACAGCATTGACTGTCTCATTCACCTTGTAATCATAACCACCCTCTGCCACCTGTAGGAGTAGGGTTACACAGCCATCTTACTGAAAATTCATAAATCGCTGCTTCTTTGTCCAAGAAAACTAAATCAATAGAGTTGAGAAAACAGGCTATATTGACCAAATGAAGACTGGAAAAATACACAGCTAACAGTACTTTGAAAGAGAGCAGGAGAGAGCGAAGGGGGACGACTCCTGCTCGGTTAAAGTATACACAATCAGTAAATTGAATATCATACATTTGATAGAAATTCTCGTTCACATGAACATTAAATAATCACCAGGGGACTCTTTAAGTGATTGGAGAATGATCAAATACAAATTAAATGTAACTTTAGCAGATGACAACTCCAGCTCAGAATATAAATAATAGAAACATATATTGCAGCCTTTCTTCCTATGATGCCAAGTTCCGTTAACTCGTAAGTCTCAAAGTTTGGTTTCAATAGATACAATTCAACTGTACTCTCTTCTTTCTCGTTGCAATATAAAGGGCAAAAGACTAATTATACAGATGCTCAATTTCATATGGAGTAACTCCTAAGACGAGAAGTTCTACCATTAAGGGTTATAACTAGAGAGGTGGAGAAAGACTGATTATTAATATTGTGGAGGAAAATCGTGGTTATGATACAGTGCAACAAAAGACTGCTTGCTTCTTTTCCATGCTTCCCCTAAGGGCCATTATAGTGAAAGTTTGAAAGACTGTCTTGAACCGGAATTTCCCTTGTGGCAGCCCCTAGGGAGGATCCACTTAGCTACCTAAACTAATACTTACTAGGCTAAGCATTTCCAAAAAACTCTCTCATTTATTCAAGATACTCAGACTTTAACATATCAATAGATTGTTAAGGTTTATCAGACCTAATAGGTCCATTTCTAATTGAAGATACCAAAACATCTTATAAATTTGTAACATCTTAGGGTGTCTCAACAAGTTAAAACTACAAAAAAGTTTTGAGAAGACATCAAATAGCTATAAACCCAAAACTGCTCAGGCTTAGTACATGTAACGCCTACACTCTTGACACATTTTAAAGTGTTCTCTATGAAGCATAAAAGTCAGTAAAGCTCAGAAAATCAATTTAAAACAGCATGAGCATGTTTTACTCAATCTATCTTTATCTCCTTCTGACAGTGATTCAATTCCATCTGATCTCATAAAGACTAGACTAATAAGCTAAAAGTTGTATCAAGAGCAGCAACCATTTCTCCACTTAAATTTTTAATTGAATCCAGGTCCATGTGAAAGGGTTACTAAGATATCAGGATTTGAACCTATAAGATCCCACAGAAAATAGATATACAAGGCTATCTATATACAAAAGTCAAAAATATCTATTGCAATTATATACCATACTTAGGATCAGTCTTAGTTTTTAGTTCAAGAGAATTTTGCATGCAACATCATTCAAGAGTTACACTGATTATCCAATCTCACACTTCATCCCCAAAAGAAAAAAAACAATCTAATCTCAACCTTTAAGAGAAGTTTGAAATGCAATTTGCCAATTCATCTAAGTGGAAGCACTTGGTCATTCCTTTCACCAATATAAGACCTTGGAATTGAAATGACAACTTTACCTTTTTCAGAACTTATCTTCTTCTTTATCATTTACTACATTCCTCCAAGATAACCATGAAACCTCCATGTCGCAATCCCTAGCACTCGCTTACTTCACATGAAAACCCCAATTTTATTTAACAAGGAAATTCTTCTCTAACTCCTAATAAATATCCTAGAGTATTGTTTTTCAAGAATTAAAATGGATTGAAGAATACATGTAATCCTAAATTTGGATAAAGCGAGACTTCTTCCTACATCAGGAGGAAAAAGACATGCAGTGAAAACACTTGTTAGCTAAGAAGGCATTTCCACAAAACTATAAGATTAATAGACCTTCAATTAAGTAAAGCAATCAATTCAAAGTACCTTAGATCCCAACTCTCTTGTCCCTGCTTGAACAACAGTTGCAGCAGACTGTGCTGCTGAGGCTGCTATCATAGATAACTTTCCGAATCCCTGCACATATAAAGTAGCAACCTTGTCAACTATCCGTAAATAAGTTTTGACTCTTATACACTGAAAATGTCATTTTTCACAGTTGAGCTCAGTTATAAACTAATGATAGATAATTGCCTACATTAAGCACAACTGGATAACCGAGAAATTCAGATAAGTAACAGGCTGAACAGGTGAAACTATAATGATACTGCAAACACATTACTTTTAATGTGAGTTAAATTCTACATAGATAAACATAAAACACCATAAGCAACAGAGACATAATTAGCTCAACCTTTATACCTGAGTAACAGCAGAAAAAACATCGCCTTGCGAATTGTTATTATTATTCCTTGGCATTGAGGCAGAACTTGATCCAAATCCAACATACTTCCCGCCTTGAGAGGGCGGAAGGCCCTCTGGCCTGGACTCATTCTCAGCCATTTTCCTAGCAAAGAAATTATCCTTATTTGCAGCGGATGCCTCATACTGTGCCATTGTAATATTATCGGTAGACCTCGATCTAGCATGCCCACCAAGACTACCTCCACCACTCCTAAAATCACTCACCGTCTGATTTCTCCTCATACTACTGTCACCATTAACTCCTCCATCATCAAAACTATCCCAATCATCCCAACCAGAATTGCCACCTGAATTTCCAATTTTACTTCCACTCAACGGAGGTCTGCTACTGCTGCTATTAGGACCTTTTAGAATTTCCTTCACAACAGGTGGATCCTGCCAAGGTTTTCCCTCAGCGAGATTTTGAATCCTATCACGGTAAACAGAAGCAGATTTGGTATTGTATTTGATAACAATATCAGTTTCTTTTGAGAGTCCATATTGGCTCATGAATTTGTTCAACTTGTCATTGCCTCCCAGCTCCATTTTCCGAAGCTGGATCTCGGACCACGAATCCATGGTAACTGATCGGACGAATGAAATATGCACACCTAGCCCACGGTGCTTGCCGGAGCATTCCAAACACATGAAAACTCCATAGGAAACAGAGGCCCATTGTGGATTTTTCTGAGAACAATCAACACAGACCTTGTTACCGGTCTGGGCTTGGAGATCTCGGAGACGACGCGATGCCGCCATTGTATCGGTTCGGACGACCCGGATCCGATCGGGGATTCTGGTTCAATGGCCGGATCTGTGTAGCGATCGGAAAACGCAAAATTAAGGTAAAGAGAAACAGAACATGGCCAACAGAGGCAAAGAAAACAACGTGACGAATAACGGCTGGTTTATAAATAAGGCTGCAAAACTCAGAGAACAAAAGAAAAAAAAAAATTATATGTATCCTACTTTACATCAGCTATTTTGGTAGTCATGTGCGGTGAGGCGTATCTGCTCGATTGTAGGGTATTTTATATATGGAAAAGAGAAAAGTATTCTTCAATTTTACGGATGGTAAGATTGTAAATAGGAATATAAATGATAGCATAGTATAATGAAGGATAAAAGTTAAATATTAATCGAAAGTTAAGGTATAATTTTGATCTTTTCGTGATTTATATAAATTTAATGTTCGATATTCAATAATTTCTATGTAAATCATGTGATAAATTCTCTAATTAGTATTATTGAACCTCAAAATTCTATTATACACGAATGATAAAAGTTATTGAGAGTAAGCAACATTAGCTGCATCCTAACATTATTCAGTTACTTTCATCAAGTGGCAGTCACCTGCTTGAAGATAAAATATTCTCAATTCCATCAATTGATACAGAGGTGCCAGGGAATCTTAGTAGCTCAGTTGGTTGACTACCTGCACTCTCACCTTGTTGGTGAGGTTTCAATTCCCCACATTGTAATCCCCTCTCATTTCCCCTTCCCCTACCCCCAATCTCTAAAAAAATAATAATAATAAAAATACAGAGGTGCCAGATTTTCAGAAGCAAAGTGTTGCAACTAAGTTTAAGGTGGTTATCTACTGAAATTTCCTATAGGACTTGATCATGCTGTCAAACTAAACACTTGGAAAATGTAAGTTTGAATCTTGGATGGTTTCTCATTGTTATCCGTTATCAAATTCTGGCAGGATAACTTGTTCAGATTTTAATTTCTTCTTATCGTTAATACTACATAGTTGAAGCAAATAATGATAAATGTCAAACGTGTGGTGTGTCGATGTGCACCCAAGTTGACCCAAACACCATAGTTATCTTGAAAAAGCGCATTGTCTTCCAAACTGGTTGCATCACTTTGAGGGAAAATTATAAATTTTTTGGAGGCATACCTCTTTTTGGAGAAGGTTTTTAAGTAGTCCCATGCATATTGGAAAGAACAATAAAAATGACAAAAGTTGTCGCCTATGGATATAGAGTGAAAGTTGCAAGCAGGTTCATTTGAATCTTCTTCGTCAAAAAATTACAATGTATATACAAGATTTACTCTATTATTTTGGTATATAGAATATATGTTGATGTCTTAGCTTTTGAAAAGTACACACAAATTGGTTGGGACACTACCATTATAGTAACAACAAATAATAAGAAATATAGACATCTTTATTCAATTACAAGGATGACCAACACACTGACATGAAAGTTGTTTATGGGTTTCGATGAAACCAAAGTACATTAGAACAAGATTGACCATCATTACCCATATTCCTCATCTTAAGCAACAAATGAACCACAATCCCACACAAAAAGCCCAATGCTGCACTAGAGCCAACAAGTGAAACTGATGTGCAAACAAGCACCACAAATGCCTCTTCCTTAGTGTTCATATCTCTTGAACACATAGCCAATTCAATCCCAGCAAACAACAAAAGAACTCCCAGTACCCCAACAGGAAATTGTGTCAGAACTTTCACCATTGAACTCCCTAAAACCAATCCCAAAACCAACTTAGCCACACCAAGAAGTGCCACACAACCACCACTCCTACCACCAAACTTGTATTGCCCTGCTAGCCCACCTGCACCATGACAACATGGCATTGCACCAAACCAACACCCTATTAGGTTCATCAACCCCACCGTCATCGACACCGAGGTGGCTGTAATTTCCTTCTCAGGAAACAAATCTGTTGACAATTTACACACTGCAATCACAGAGTTTAGTACAGATAAAGGAAGTTGAGGTATAGTACCCTTGATAAACCCCTGCTTCCAAGCATGTTTTGATATACTCACAACTTCAATCTTTGATGGACCAAATTTAAACCCTTTCACAGCATTAGGCCCTCTTATAATAGCCAAAACAACACCTAACAAAAATACAAGAAAAGCTGAAGGAAGTGAAAAAATTAACTTTTTTATCCTTCCAAAAGAACTTGTTCCTCTATTTTCTTGATCCTCAATGTGCTCTTCACCAGCCCCATTTACAATCACAATAAAAACAGCACAAATCAAAGCCAACAACAACCCATCTAACCCCACCCAATCCCTCTCCTTTCCAGATTTCGACTTCGCGAAATCTTGTACATTTTTAATGTATCTTACTGCTGTCATTGCAAATGACAACCCTTGTGCTAGCTGAATTCCCCTAACAACGGAAACCGGAATCAATCTATACACAATCTGCATCAATCCGGTGACACCCAATACGAACAATATCCCGGCGGTGCAAATTCCGGCAGCCATAACTTCCGGTATGCCGAATTCCGGGTTGCTTATAGCCACAGCTGCAATAGATTTCATTGGCTGAACAGGCATTGGTACACCATAGATAGCACCAGTGACAAAATTGTATACACCAGTGAAGATCAATGTTGTGCCAAGATTCAAGTGACTTGCTAGGGTTAAAGCAAGGATTATTGGGATATATGTGCCTAAATCACCCATTGCACCATTTAATTCAGCCCATTTTGATTTGAATACCAAATTGGATTTCAACTTCACCATGTAATTTGGCTTAGGGGCTTGAGAAGGAGGATTATTTTCTTGAATTGTGGACTCCATAATGATGGAATTTGTTGATATGCAAAAAAATGTACATGAATGTGGGTGTATATATAATAAATGGAGAGGGTTAGTTGACTTGCAATAAAGAATCAAATAGAAATAATGGAATTTTGTCGCTTTCAAGTAACATAAATTTAGATTTAACACCTAGATTGTATCAAGTGGTTGAGCACTTTCATCATGTTGAAGGTTTGAATCACAATTCACTTGTGTGTGAATAAGTGAAAATCCTATTGATTCTTATAAAATTGGTCAACCAAGTTTAAAAAGAAGGACAATCTTAATACTTCATTTAGTTGATTATCTGAATTTTCACCTTGTTGGTGAAGGTTCGATTTCTTACATTATAATCCAAAAAAAAAAGATAAATTTGATTTGACGTGTTGACTTGAATCAAGTGGTCGAACACCTCCACGTTCACCTTATAAGTTGAGGGTGTGAGAGGGCAAGTGGGAATGCGACGAATCTTGGGGAGGGGTGGGGGTGCAGTAAAAAGATGATATCATGTTTACTGAAACTCTTAGCAGACTCATTATAGACGGTACACTCTTCTTTGGATCACAATAATTAAGTTTTTCAAAATTCAGAGATGTAGTACTTCCTCCTTTTTTAAAAATAAAAAATTGACGTGATTTGATTTGACACACAGTTTAAGAAAATTAAAAATAACTTTTAAATTTTATAATCCCAAATTAAAAAATTATGTCAAATGTACTAAAATACCTTATGACATGTGAAAAACTAAAATTAAAGTGTCGCCAAAAATAATAGGCCCATTTTTTCAAACCATAATAAAAAAAATTATTTTTTTTTTTAAATAGAGAGAGTAATTCTCTTTTTCAAAACTATTCTTCTCTTTAATGAGTTTCCTTTTAATTATTTTTTGTTTTAAGAATGGTTTGGAAATAAGCAAAAGATAATATTGACAAGTGAGAAATTATCTTTTAATTAATGTTATCAATGAACTTTCTTAAGAGGTGTGTCACACTTTACCAAGTTGAATATCAAATTGGCTTTCAACTTCACCATGAAATTTGGCTTAGGAGCTTGAGAATGAGGATTATTTTCTTGAATTGTGGACTCCATATTGATGAATTTGTTGATATGCAAAAACATGCACATAAATGTTACTAGTATTATGTGTAATAAATGGAGAGGGTAGTAGTTGACTTGCAATAAATAATCAAATAGGGATAATTAAAAGATTTTGACGCTTTATAAGTTGCATAAATTTGGTTTTAACAAGTACTCTAGGTTGTATCCGGTAAGTGAGCATCTTCATCATGATTTATTACATTGAAGGTTTGAATCACGATTTACATAAAATGATAAATAAAAATATTATTAATTTTTATATAATTGGACAATTTGATAGGAAAAAAAAATTTAATTTGACATGTTAGCTTGAAGCAAATGGTCGAATACCTTCACCTTCATCTTATAGGTTTTGAGAGGACAAATGAGAACACAAATAGTATTCCTAATGGGGCGGAGGAGGGTAAAAAAGATAAATTTAAATTTTAGATTTTTGTGATATAATCTTTTCATTTCAAAATAAATAAATTGCTAGCAAGATGTATTAATTATTTTTTTCCAAAAATTATCCTTCTCTTTAATGTTCTTTTTTTTAAAATTATTTTTAGTTTTAAGAATGGTTTGGAAAGAAGCAAAAGGTAATATTGACAAGTGATAGAATTATCTTTTAATTAATGTCATTAATGAACTTCCGTAAGGGTTGCGGCACACTTCCAAAATTTGTTTATCTTGGAATGGAGGGAGTTTAAATCTATCGTAGTTAGTTTTATCTTTATCTTAAAAAGATAGCGAAGTAATTTTTGATAGGCACTTGACTTAAATAAAGCATATTAAACTCAAGTAAGAAAAGAAAATGCAAAGATTAAAAATAAAGAAGAAGAGCATTAACAAAATGACAAATAAGATGTAATAGAAACAAAAAATTAAAGAATAAGATAATAGAAAAAAATCAAATAACATTCAAGTACTTACTAGTCTTCTATTATAATTTTCCACCTCACACTTTTCTGTCAAAGGTTACTATCACGATAAGCTGTAAACGTGTCACATCATATTTTATAATCAAAATTTAATAATAATTAAGGGAACGTCATTAGTCGTATTAAATAAGTGATATTACATTGGAAGTAGGCTAATTAATATCGACTTAGAACATAAAATGTCCCATCAAAGTGATGAAGGGCCATTATAAGATCCCAAATAAATTAGAAGAATTAATGAGAGGTTGTTATAGAATAAAAGATATTTGCCTCTGAATGTGGAAAAGGCATTATTCTTGTTTATCAGTATCAAAGCTAATTATTATTAGGAATTTTCTTTGAAAGCAAAGTTTTATGCAGCAATAAAGAACGGCTATTTTTGGCTGGAAATGTGATAAAGATATGGTATAGATTCATGAGTTAAAATTTTTTATTCAACAAATCATTTACATTACTAGATTATTTTTTTAAAATAATAATAAATAAGTCTAGTGAAAATGATGATTTTTTTTTCCATTGTAATTGCATATAAAGTAGAGTCAATTCCTGAAATGGTTATTCAACGTGTAAATTATTTCACTAGTGTAACTTTTGATTATTATTATTATTATTATTATTTTGGACAATATAATCACTAAACTATGATCATATTTCCTACAAAATAAAAACTAACGAAAAAGGGGTTATCTTTTGAAAAAAGAGCGTGGATAAGCAAATTTATATTAGTTAATTAGCTAACATAGCGATAGTTTGAATTAATTACGGCTCGCGATAAATATTTAGCTGTAAGTAGATTGGAAATGAATCCAACAGAATAATTTAAATTGAGTTAACCAGAGAATGAGCGCTGGGAAGGTAGCGTAAAAATTAGTATGAGAAAAATATGTTAAAGCAGTCAAAATGAATGAACACGTTACAATTTGAGTTTTGTATAATTCACCCGATTTATACAAATGTTTGTGCCTAGGTATACAAAAGTTGTACACAAATCAAATTGTATAGCGAAATATAGAAACACTATAAATTGAATAGCGAATTATACAAATAATGTGCACGAATTGAATATCGAAAATTACCAACGCTATACAAAAACTACGAATTATATAGCGAAGTATACAATCGTATACAAACGCTACGCGAATTATATAAACGTTGATATAACTATAATAATGAAATATAATTACACAAGTTAATGCTATGAATCATAATTAAGGTGTTTTTAAGTGGTTATATGCGTAAATTCCTTTTCTATTTAACCGAAGTTTACATGTCATATTTTTAGAATTCATTTTTAGACACAATACCTCTTATCCGATATTCCTATTATATAAAACTATTTGACCCATTTTTAACTTTTTACCAGACGGGAGTTAGATATTATTCTCAGAAATTGATTTTTCATTTATAGTGCTACAAAGTTTTATGCTTTTTTAAAAAAATTTTAAACTAAATTTGAAGATACATTCTTCCTTTTCATATTTTAAATAAGAACAATCAAACCTTATAATCTCATTGTTTTTTTTTAAAATTGTCATGATAAGATTTTACGCGATCTTAAAAAAAAAATTGACTAAGAATGTTGTTTGACAAATGTATTTCTTATTAGCAATTCTTTAATCTTTATCTATGTACAAGCCTCTTAATTTTAGAATAATTAACAAAGATGAAGATATAATTGATTTTGTTTTGATTATTTAAATTAAAAATTATTTTTAAATAAATATTTTAATATACGTGACAATTAAAAAGAAATAGAGAAAGTATTACCCAAATAATTTCCAGTCATTTAAGTTAGCACAATTAGATGAAAAAAAAATGGAGTAATCCATAGGCAATAATATGAAGGAAAGAGAGTACATTTGACGCCAAAAAAGTTTCTTCTCTAGTTCAAACTAATCAAAACTTTAAATTTTGTCATGTCCAAAATATTATCATAGAATCATCACTCTTGTGCTTAGCTATGCGAAAAAAATCCCAAATACAAAAGAAAAGAATACAATAACCTCAAAAAAGTCAAGTGACCACCTAAAGAAGCAATGACAACAAAATATTGTTCGCTGAAATGAATCAATAATTTCGTTTAGAAGATCAAGATACAAGAAAAATCAATAAATCAAAGTTAACATCAATAATTAAATGACATGTACATGCTGTTGAGACTACTTCGTCAATTATTTCATAAATGCATTAACACATTATTATAACATTGTATGACCTTCTCATCATATGTCACGCCCAACCCAGGAGTCGTGATTAGTGTCGATTGGGCACCCAAACAATACCAAACCAAATTCCCAATTATATTAGCTAAGGAATCTATCGAAATTTCGGCAGAGTTTCCTCTGTTTTACTGATTACCCAAACCTGCAAACAGAAATCCCATCATGCCACAAACATTCATACGCATCTATATACATATGCGGGCCGACAAGGTCACCGCTGCGGTAGAACCGCCTAACGACAATATCATACATATGTAATCATATCACGCGTAATATCCCACACCCACATGTATCCATAGACTTCTATACATACAAACAGAATCGTAAGACTGGACAGGGCCCCGTCATACCCTCGAATATACAAAAAGACCAAGTACAGAAAATAAAGAACATGTGTATACCAACAAA
>JAPFFP010000002.1:18987989-19016159 GCA_026153255.1 Solanum medicagineum | reverse complement strand
ATACACATATATATAGACACCACTTTCCACTTGCACCAATCAAGAAAAGCCACCCTTAAGGCCCCACAACAATTTAACTTTAAGGACTAAACTTAGAAGAAATTTTACCTTTGGTTCCGAACTTTATTAAATTGAACTAATTAAGGACTTACGAATTCTAACTTACGGGTTCTAACATCATAGGTCTCTCGGCACTCCTTTAACATTATACAACATATAAAATCATTTTAATTTCAATTACTATTTGTAATAAAAAGTGATTTTGAAAATCAAATTTTAAATAAAAATTGTTATTTAAAATTATATTTGAGATTTTAGAAAATATCTCTTGTCAATTATAATTACCCACCAAATAAATTCAAATACACCACAATAATTCATTTAATGTCTTTTTTTTTTTTTTTACCAAAGCTAATTTTACTCTTTTTCTTCCTCAACTCTTCTTGATACATGGAACTCAGACAAATTAGGCAACGTTGATGAATGGAACTTGGCAAATTGAGCATTGTTATGAAATACAAAAATATTGATGCATGTGATTGCTTTCAATATTCAAATAATAATATTGTTTAGTTTTATATTGTAGTGCAGTTGTAAAAGTTAACTTTATGTTGTTTTGTTAATTTTTTCAAATCTGAGAGTATAAATTATATTTATAAAAAAATTATATTTAAAATTGTTTTTAAAAAAAACTTTAAATATCACGTCAAAGACAATTTGATCAAATAGATAACTTTTTAAAATGAATAAATTCTCAAGGATGAATTCGGATCTATGGATGGAGTGAGTGGGATGCGGAAAAAAATGATACTAAGGTGTATTAAATATTTATGGGTTAAAATAAAAATTACATTAAACACCATTTAAAATTTAGGTGATTTTTATTACTACATAAAATATGTATTCATCATCCAATTTACTGGATTTGATGGTTCATAACGAGCATTAATAATTAAAAATTTATTTAATTGAACTGGTTAAATTTTAATATCCTATTTTGTTTTTTTAATACTCACAATTCAAATCAAAGTAATCTAAAAAAAGATTAGTGAAATAGAGCTAACTTTCAATAAAAGACATTATATATATATATACACACGCATACACACAATAGTAATATTAATAATTTAAAATTGTTTGTTTTAAGTCTTTATATAATAATTGTTTTTAATAATCATAAAATTTGTATCTTCACATAATAATATTATGATTTATATATAAGGGTTAGTTAAAATTGCTAAGATATTTGCCATCTATTTGCAACAATACATTATTTTGGATGTTGTTCTAAAAACTTTATTTATTAATAAATAAATTTAACTTGTTTATTTTAAAGTTCTAAAATATTTATGATAAAAAATAAATAAGTTTTCTTTCTTTCTTGTTATATAAATTTTATCTTTTTTTCTTTTTTAATAATAAATAAATGGCTGTAAAAATTATAAAATTCACTATTAAAAATTGTCGATGACTAACACAAACGATTTAGGACCTGTTTAATCATAGTCATAGTCCATACATTTAGGAAGCATTGTTCGAGTTTTATTTTATTTTTATTTTTGGGGGGGAGGGGGGGCTTACCTAGAAATATTTATTATTGCAATTTTTTTTTTATAAAACACATATAATACAATTGTTATTGATATGAAATATATTTATCACACACTTCAATATACACTGTGTCAATTGCTTATCAAACAAGCACAATATATTTTTAAACACTTATAATACATTTATATTGCATATACTATGTATTCTATAAATGATAAATAGTAAAAAAATATTGTTATAATCAATAATTGTTTTTTTTAAAAAATACTTGATCTAGTAATATTTCCTTCCTTTTTTTTTGGGGGGGGGGGGTTCAAATATCTCTTTGCCACAGAAATTATCTAACTTTTGGGAATCTAATTTTTAAATCTCAAAATTTGTTTCAAAACTCTTTATGGGTCTAGATGTAATCGTAGATCGTTTTAAATTATAATAATTGCCCCAAAACATAAATATTTTATACAAAAAGTCTAGTCTATTACTTTAGATTTGTTTTGCTTGATTTGTATCTTACTTCAATTTTTTTCTTAATTTTTGTCAATATATGAGGTTTTTCATCACCTACATTGAATAATATTTGCTTAAAATGTATCAATTTTTCTTCAAATTTATAAATTCTTGCCAATATATGTCGTCTCTCATATTCTACTACTATTATTATTATTGTTTTTGTTTTTTGCTTTGATGAATTTTCGAAACTAACTGTATTTTGACAAATTCTAGTAGCGAGTAATTGTAATAATAATTTTTAATAAATAACATGTTATAATTTCAAGATAATGTATTATTTAGTTGATAATAAAAATAATGATTTTGTGTCAAACTAATAAGTATATAGGATTGTGACTTGTGATAATGATAGTAAACATCATCAACGAAGCTTCTGCATAATTGTGGATTAACACGTATGTACCTTTGGTACGATTGAATATTTTTTAGGAAAGGATTAAAATAGTCCATTATTTTTAGATTTAGACTCAAAATTATTTATATTCTTTTACTTTGAGTATTAATAGTATACAACGTTTGCGAGAAAGGCTAAAATAGTTCATTATCTTTGGATTTGGACTCGAAATCATCCATATTCTTTTGCTTGGAGCACTGATAGTAGACAATGTTTGCTACAGTGGTGCAATTTTGGTCATCCTCCAATTTTTTTGTTAAATTTAAATAGAATATTTTTTACTTTAAATGCAAAATATCATTTTCCAATAACCTAAAAAACATGCTAAAGTTATTAATAACCAATAAATTTTATAATTTTTTCACACCGATATATCTATATTTTGAAGATATAAATATTTTACCGTTTATTAAATTTAATCTTGTATTTGATTTGAAGATATAAAAACTACAAAATTTCACCATATATTGAAATTAAATAAATTCAATATATAAAAATTAAAAATTTCACCATTTATTGAATTTGATTTTGGTGAAATGGTGAGATTTTTAATTTTTAATTCTTATATATTGAATTTATTTAATTTCAATAAATGATGAAATTTTGTAGTTTTTATATCTTCAAATCAAATACAAGATTAAATTTAATAAACGGTAAATATTTATATCTTCAAAATATAGATATATTGGTGTGAAAAAATTATAAAATTTATTGGTTATTAATAACTTTATCATTTTTTTAGGTTATTGGAAAATGATATTTTGCATTTAAAGTAAAAAAACATTCTATTTAAATTTAACAAAAAAATTGGAGGATGCCCAAAATTGCACCACTGTAGTAAACATTATGATTTTGAGTCCAAGTTCAAGTCCAAGTCCAAAAATAATGGACTATTTTAACCTTTCTCGTAAATATTGTGTACTATTAGTGCTCCAAGTAAAAGAATATGGATGATTTTGAGTACGAATTCAAAGATAATGGACTATTTTGGTCCTTTCCTCAATATTTTTGATAGTTTTTTGAACTTACAAATTTAAGTCACTCTTCTTGTTTTTCAATAATATTCTGAAATTTCAATCACAATTTCGTCAGAATCTATCTTTTAAAACATCTTTAAAAATCTACGATCAAATGCTAGCTAACTTGCCTAGTCTTTTTTTCTTTCTTCAAAGAGTCACGATGTTACCGTCATCTTTGAAAGCTTACATTTGATGAACAAGGACTAGGCTTGCCTCACATTCATTAGAATTTGAGCAAAGTACTAAAATTAGTGTCTTTACAGATCTTTATAAATTCCGTCATTACATAATGTCATATATCAATCAACAATATATTGAATAAGTCAATACAAGGACAACAAAAGGAAATGGTTTCTACAATTTATTGGATAAAAGAATTAAGAATATCGCATTGAACTGCAAATATTCTTATAATATGATCCATAGTTTGAGGAAGTACCCTATGTTGTTAACATCTTTTCAAACTATAGAACAAAAATCTTAGAGCGGGATGTAAATTAAACTTAAAAACTAATTAAAATGTGTCCTATCTTTCACAACAAATATATATAAGTAACTCGTAGAATCGCACGATGAGTTAAACACTCAAATGAACGATTTCTAAGAAAATAAAACACATCTTATATGAGAACGCCATAAAGCTCATTCAAAATCAAACTACAATGCTTGGTACCAATATCATATCTAGCCAAGTTTTTGTTCCACAAGCTATGAACATTTTAATTAAATGATTGCATCAAGATTCGCCATCTATTAGAGTAAGTTGTTCGAATTCTCTGACATTTTCAACCAAAAGAGCTGAAGAATATTATAAGAATTGACCTTCAAGATAAATTTTCATCGGGTCTAATTGATCAATTAACACCCGTAAATAAATAAAATTCGAAATATACTCTGTTTCTTTTAACCTAAATTTTGTTAATTTGAATGTCAAACTTATGGTTGGTGGGGGAGACATTTTCATTAGGCTATTCATAACTTATCAGACCATTGCACTACTATGCAGCAGCAATTTTGTCTGTCTGAACGCCATTCGGGATACAGAATAACACATATCTTCCCCCGTTGTTTCATTTCGATATAAATTTGAGAGAGCGGAGGAGCAAAGGTTTCGGCAACAAACGTTAGCGCAGACATTTTGAGAATCATGAGGTCTCAGATTCAAATCTATTAAAGAAAAAAATACAAGGTGATTTCTTTTCATATGTTCAATCTTTAGCGAATAGAGTTATCCAGTATATGTGTTAGCAGATAATTATGAAATTACTTGAAATAGACGCGAACTACCTTGGACACCATTGTCCATGATTATAAGAAAAACTTTTTCAGCCAAAAAAAAACCTTCAAATGCATTTTTGTGGTTCCCAAATACTTTCAAAACTAACAATAAGTCAATCCAAACAACCAAGTCCAAATCCATGTCCATAGTATCGAAGTTAGTAAATCAAACAAGTTATCTTAACACCTTATATACCAACTAACTTTTTCAGCTATATCCAGAATAAAATAAATAAAAAATTATCAACTAGAATTTACCAAATAATCAATAATTGGATCAACAGTGAAATTCATAAGATCTCCGATACAACTGATCTTAAAAATTTCTACAAAAATCATAATTTAGATGGATACCCAAATAGCTTCTGTATTATTACATAAATTAATTTAGTCGATTTTTTTATACAAAGAGTAAAATAAAATACTATATAACAATCAAAGTTCAACTCATAGTAGGTTTGGCCGAACTTTTTACACTATGTTTGAATTGTTGTCACATATTATTCTCTATTGTATTATATTGTCTCGATGAAATATGATGTTTGAATAAATTGATTGTTATCTACATAATATCACATCATTAATATTTTGCATGATAAACCTACCCAAAAAGTATATGGTGCAAATAAGAGTAATTATAAAAGGATATGATAAAGAATAAAATATGATTATTAAATAATAAATAAAAATAAAAATTTAAAAAATATTAAAATAACGACGTGATCGCATAAAAAGATAGTTACACAAAGCAAGACTTTTCGCCATTTTCTAATGATGAATTGAAATGATACGATGCAATAAATTTAAGTAAAAATCAAAATAAATATGATATTTAATTTGAATAATTAATACAATGCAATACAACATGTAACAACCATCAAACAAGTAAAAATATTTTTGAAGTTTAATACAAGCTCCATTTGTAAATTATAATTAATTTTAAAGATACTTTTATCGATATTTGAATGTCTGTTTGTATTTAGAAAATATTATTTATAGCATTATCTACTACAAAATGTGACATATACATGCAATAGACATACTGAAAAGATAGTATATTATAAATAATTAAATTTAAATTAGATCTTGTTGTTGTTTTTTCTTTTCTTGTAAGTAGACAACACATCAAAAATGTTCAATCTGTGATCTCCATCAAATTTGAATTGGACCTCATCATTAATATAATCTGTCGACTTGTGTGCATGATATTAATAATATCTCAGTGATTTTGTGTTGACAAGTTACAATATATTAAAGATCCTAATATTTATATTTTAAAAATAAATTTTTTACCTTATATAGTTTTATTTGAATTATGATAAATAAAATAAATAAATAATATTTTTTTTAAAAAAAGGTTCAACTTTTTTTAAAATATACTTTTTGACAATTTCTTTCTTCTTATATATAATTTAATTTATTGATACGAGACTCATGTGCAAAGCACGTGACTTAACTAGTTACTATATAGGCAAGAAAATCAAAATAAATAGATATTATTATGGAGAGGTTTGAAATATTTAAAATTATAATCCCAAATGGCGTATTCAGATGTTGATGAAATTATGACTTCATATCACTTGTGTAAACAAAACACAACCTTAAATCTAAAAACCCGATTTATGTTTTTACAAATTTTAAAGTTCATTGTTTTTTCTATTTTAAGATTAGATATTCAAATGACAAAAATTGACTCATCATGTTGCCAAGTATCATGATTTAAAGTTTCAAATCATGTTGTTTTGTAAAAGAAATATTTAAAATTACAATCCCAAACGGCTTATTCAAATACTGGTAAAATCATGACTTCATATCATTTGCATAAAGAAACGCAACCTTAGATTGTAAAAACCTAAGTTAATTTTTTCAATAATTTCTTTTTTTTTAAAATGATATCAAAATGGCAAAAACAGACTCATTATGTTGCGACTATCATGCTTTAGATTTTAGAATATCAATTCATTTTTTTTTGAAATATTTAAAATTTAAAATTATAATCCCAAATGACACTCAAATGCTGACATAAAATCATGACGAAACATCACTCCCATATACAAAACACAATCTTAGATCATAAAATATAAGTTATTTTTCTACAAATTTTATTTTTTTCTTAAATTAGATATTTAAATGACGAAAATTGACTTATCATGTTGCCACGTATCACGATTTAGAATTTCAAATATTATTATTTAAAATATTTAAAATTATAATCCCAAACAACATTCAAATGCTAACAAAATCATGACTGCATATCACTAGCGTATACAAAACGCAACCTTAGATCGTCAAAACCTAAATTATGTTTTCTATTCTAAAATTTATTATTTTTCCTTTTTTTAAATTAAATCTATAAACAAAAATTGACTCGTTATGTTGCCATGTATCACGATTTAGAATTTCAAATAATATTTTTATAAATATTTAAAATTTAAAATTACAATCCCAAACGATATTCAAAAGTTGACGAAATCATAACTTCATATCACTCGCGTATACAAAACGCAACCTTATATTGTAAAAACCCATGTTATGTTTTCTACTCTAAAATTTAATATTTTTTCCTTTTTAAAATTAATTCTATAAACGACAAAAACTGACTCATCATGATGGCAAATATCACATTTAGAATTTCAAATAAATTTTTTAAAATTATTTAAAATTTAAAATTACAATCGCAAACGACATTCAAAAGCTGATGAAACCATGACTTCATATTACTGGCGTATACAAAACACAATCTTAGATCGTAAAAACCTAAGTTATATTTTCTACTCTAAAATTCATTATTTTTTCTATTTTAAAATTAAATCTATAAACGACAAAAACTGACTCATCATTGTCACGTATCACAATTTATAATTTTAAATTATATTTTTATAATTATTTAAATTTAAAATTATAATCCCCAAACAACATTCAAATGCATCATGACTTCTAATAATTTTTTTAAAAAGGTATTATTTTTCTCTAATTGAAAGTTAAATATCCAATATTTTTTTTTTTGGGAGGGTAAAGATGACTCATCAAGTTGCCACGTGGCAAAATAACATAGGATTATTTGGCATGGGCCCTACCCAAAAGATATAAAAATAGGACCACAATTAACTTCCTCATGACCCTATCTTTTCCCCTTTCTAGTTCCTTCTAAATCTCATCTCACTTTCCTCCTTTTTTTCTCTCTCCCCTCTCTTTCATACCGCGAAATCTCAAAAGAATATATTAAAATTCAGTTTTTTTTCCTTCCATTTATATCTTCTTTGTTTCTTCATTTGAAATCCCTAATTTAAAACCCTAGCCATAAATCTTTCGTTTTCATGGTTAAAAATCAAAATCAAAATCAAATTATGCGTTGAGTTCTCAGATCTGTATTCCATTTTTGTGTTCTTTTGAAAAAATTGGTTTGTGTTTATCCGTAGATCTCTCAAAGTTGTTTTCTGGATATTCAGATATTCAGATTTGGAATTTTTGAGTTTTGAGCTGCGGAGATTGGTTAAAATTGAAGGAAGTTATGTGGAATTGGTCAGTTTTCTATTTTTGGGCGGTTAAGTGCCTTTATTTTCTTTTTAGAGTTGTGTGAGTTTTTTAGTTGATTGTTTGTTGGTTTTTTTGGATAAAAAATTTGTGTTTGTGGATGTTTTTGTGTGGTGGTTCTGTCGTAGGATTTGAGTTTTGTGGTAAGGTGTATTTGAGATGGGGGTAGGGGAACGTGGCTTTTGTATCGCGGTAATGAGTGATGGAATGATGGGAATTGAGAAAACCGGAAATGTAGATTCCAAGTGTGAAAGAGAATGGGTTGTAGATGCTACTGAACAGGAATTGTGTGTTGAGAAGCAGAAATGTGAAACTTTAGAATTAGCAGCATTGAGTGATGGAGTGGTGGAGATTGAGAAACCCGTAAATGTTGATTCTACGTGTGACAAACAATGGGTTGTAGATGCTACTGAACAGGAGCTATCTGTTGAGAAGCAGAAATGTGAAACTTTAGATGGTGTAGAATTAAAGGTAATGAATGATGGGGTGATGGAGATTGAGAAACCTGTAAGTGTTGATTCAAAGTGTGAAAGAGAATGGGTTGTAGATGCTACTGAAAATGAGTTGTGTGTTGAGAAGGAGAAATGTGAAACTTTAGATGGTGTAGAGTTGGAGGTAATAAGTGATGGAATGATGGAGATTGAGAAACCCGTAAATGTTGGTCCAAAGTGGGAGAGACAATGGGTTGTGGATGCTACTGAACAGGAGGTATGTGTTAAGAAGCAGAAATGTGACACTTTAGAATCGGCGGTTATGGGTGATGGAATGATGGAGATTGAACCCGTAAATGTTGATTCAAAGTGTGACAGACAATGGGCTGTAGATGCTACTGAACAGGAGCTGTGTGTTGAAAAGCAGAAGTTTGAAACTTTAGATGGTGTAGAATTAGTGGGAACGGGTGATGGAATGATGGAGATTGAGAAATCTGTAAATGTTGATTCAAAGTGTGACAAACAATGGGTTGTAGATGCTACTGAACAGAAGCTATGTGTTGAGAAGCAGAAATTTGAAACTTTAGATAATGAAGAATTAGATTGTTGTGTGACTAATCAAGCTACGAACTGTGCACCTGAAACTGTAGATGGCGTAGAAGTAGAATGTTGTGCCACAAACTGTGCACCTGAATCGGCAGATGGTGTAGAAGTAGAGTGTTGCGCCCCAAATCGGATAGCTGAAACTGTAGATGGTGTAGAATTAGAAGGCTGTGCCACAAATCATGCACCTGAAACTTTAAGCACAGAAGAATTAGATTGTTGCGTGACTAATCAAGCTACGAACTGTGCATCTGAAACTGTAGATGGTGTAGAAGTAGAATGTTGTGCCACAAACTGTGCACCTGAATCGGCAGATGGTGTAGAAGTAGAGTGTTGCACCCCAAATCGCATAGCTGAAACTGTAGATGGTGTAGAATTAGAAGCCTGTGCCACAAATCATGCACCGGAAACTTTAAACACAGAAGAATTGGAGTCCGGTGACAAGCAGCCAAACAGGTTGAATAATTGTGATGTCCAGCCGCATGTAAGGACTGACATGAAGGAAGCTTTGAATGATGATATGTTGTCTGAAGTTTCAGATCCAAATTTGTCTCCAAGAGAAAACACTTCAAGTTTCCAGACTATCAGTAGTCAAGGGGTGGATTTTTTGAGTAATAATCAAGGTGGTTCTGGAGAGATTACGTCTTTTTCATCGGGGAATTTAAGTGCGGAGGAGAGTGTCGGTGAGGAGGAGCATAATCAAATTGATGCATCTAAGGCAGTTGCCAAATCCTCTGTGGTTCTTGAAATTCCGAAGGAATTCAGCACAACTGGTGTCAGGAAGATTATATTTAAGTTTAGCAAAAGGAAGGAGGATTATGGTAATGCATCTACTAAGGCTGCTCTGCCTGTGACTGCCAGGGTTGGTGATAGCTTTGGTGAAGCACAGGCATGGAATCCTTTGGAATCTGATGAAATGAGTCTACATGGGATTTCAAGCACAAATGGAGCATCTTATCAACATAGAGATCACTTTTTATGTCCTCCAAACATGGAACTTAAAATGTCAAAGAAGGTCACTTCTGATGCTTACCCGACAAATGTCAAGAAACTTCTGTCAACTGGAATCTTGGAAGGAGCACGGGTGAAGTACATGTCAACTTCTGGGAAGGTAATTTGTGGGTTTCCCTGTTTATACTTGTTATTTAGTGGTTTCTACGTAAGCCTGAAGCACTTGTATAAATGACTGTCAGACGGAGCTGCTTGGAATCATAAAAGATTATGGATACTTGTGCAGTTGTTCACTCTGCAATTTCTCCAAAGTGAGTTTCCAATCTATATTGAAATTTTGTCTATGTGCATGTTAATGAACATACTGAACATATTATGTCTAAGCAGGTTCTCAGTGCTTACGAATTTGAAATGCACGCCGGGGGCAAGACTAGACACCCGAACAATCATATTTATTTGGAGAATGGGAAACCTATTTACAGGATAATTCAAGAGTTGAAGACTGCTCCACTTAGTCAACTAGAAGAAGTTGTAAAAGATGTGGCTGGTTCCTCTATTAATGAGCAATATCTGAAGGTTTGGAAAGGTGGTTTTGTGCTGATGTCTCAATTGATTTATTTAATTTTTCTTTTCTGAAACAATCTGATAATTAGCATGATAGTAATAAGTAGTTAGGAGAAAATTCTCATGCTTTCGATGCGCTATACATTGTAGTCTTTTGTGCATGGTCATGGAGAAGGGTTGGGAGGATGGAATCACCATATGGCTGTTTATTCGTCATAGACCTCTTTTCTAGATGATGCTCATTTGAATAAATAGTCAAGTTCAAGCTCTTTAGAAATAAATTATTTGACCAGCTCAAGCATTTTTTACAAGTGAGACGGTTCCCTTTTCCAACAAGTAGGATCAGTGGCACATAGCATGCTTGATGCATGATTTTATTTACTGATAGAATAGTTTAAAAAAAATTATATTTACTGATAGAACTTTTCCTTATCTTCTATATAAATTTAGATCGCTAAGACTCAAAGTAGGAAGATTTTTAAGCTCTTTTTCCTGCAAACTTGACAAAAGGCCGTGAGTACCAAGCAAAGTGCAGCTTTGAAATTTAATACAAGGGTTTGTAAGTGTGTTGGGGGAACATAAGGGCAAATTTATGTTTAGATCTTGAGGAGAGTCCAAGGTAGTTATTCTAGGAGTGAACATAGAGTATCAGTTCTTGTCAGTTGTGTGATTAATTGTGATATCCTCTTCTGTTTTGCAGCCAAACTCCTCCAGCAGCACCATGAGGTGGCTAGTGCCTACCAATATTCTCATGGAAAAGCTTCAGGGATGTATCAGTATAAGCCAAGGTACATTTTTAAAGTGTTTTGATATTGTGATTCTGGTCTTTGCCTCCACCCCAACTTACTCTCTTATCAGTTTTCTTGGGTGGTTTATTTTATTTTATTCTGGCTTTCTGGGTTGGTGTAGAACAAAGATAAGGAGACCAAATTCTAGTTTCTCCTTAAATAGTATCCAATTTGTGTTCCATTGACCACTATGTGTTTGTTTCTTGAATAGCTGTAATGTGATTAGGAACATGAAAAACCTTGCAGTTTAATAGTTTTCCTTCTGACTTATCACTTGATTTAATATAGCTGTGTCCGCAATCCCCATCTCTTTTTCTACTTTCCAATCATGTGAATGATGTGAAATCGACAATTGTTATCTTCTAGCAAATGTGGTGTTGATTTCTGATCAGGAGTTTCAGCAACTGACTGTTATGTTCTGTCAGTAGCTGGATGTTTGATTAAATGTGCAATAGAGGGTTCCTTATAATATGCAACTGCGGGTTCCTTATAATATACTTCTAGGATGATCATGTCTTGGTCTTACCTGTATCACAGTTTTCATCATTAGAACTTAGCTTAAAGGGTGATTTACCTAGACTATGAAGTGCTATGGTATTAATTGAAATAAGTTACATATAGTCAAAATACTTTGGACTGGTTATTTATTAGTTAGCTTATAGTATGTAGTGGTGACTGTTACTGTAGCATTGTCCTAACAATCTCCGAACACTTGAAATAGACTAAATTCAAGGGGAATGGATGTAGATGATACATATAGTTGATCCAACTAGCCTGAGATTGAAGCATAGTTGATTGATTGATGTTGCCAACATGTTGTTGACCTTGAAATAGAAGTGATGTAAGAACGAACGGTTTGAATTGTGTGTTATCCTTTTAGTTTTGCACTTGCAACACTGACCGAAAAATGTATGTTCATGAAAAGTCTTAAAAAAGGGAAAAATGGCTGTTTCAAAGCCCATTGTTGGGGAGGCAGATTAAAAAAAAGCAGTTGATTACTTGGATTGGTTCTCGCATCCCTGTGCCCAAAAGGATGGGCGAGTTCGGTTTGAGTGTTCATCGAAACCACATTTACCTTTCCATCAGTCATGCATATTGGGATTGCTAAGTCCAATGTTGTAGGAGTATTTAATCAGCCCAAATAATTCAAATGTGCATCTTGGGTCAAGTAGGCCTCCTCTAGATGCATTCTCCTACTGGGTCAATTTTAGGTGTTAAATTATGCATTAACATAATTTAATGCATAATGAATGGATCAGTTGGTGCGTTGTCGGCCCGTTGCCACTGATTTGGTATTAGCTATGCCTATGTTGTGGTTGCTAGAGCAAATATTGACTTCAGCATCTATTGTGCAATAGCTCATGGCAACTTGATATCCCATAAACTTGCAAGTTAAGTAAATCAAGAGAACTTTCTAAAACAGGCAATGTCAAATCACACTGTTCTTTCCCTTTGTAATATGATCCTTTTTGCAGTTCTTTGACAGTACCTTTTTGTTCCCCTCTTGTAAGCTTGGTCCCTCTTGGAGTTTATCCAGTTGTAGTTTGAGGTTTTCGGATAGCAATGATATTGTGTGTTTTGGCTGTTGGGATTGCTGAAACTTATTTAATTCATTTTCTTTGTAACGTTGCACCATACTATGGTGGACTTCAGTGATTGCAGTTTGGTGATGGAAGATGGCCTTTATCCTGCTTCGTACTCCTATATCGACAACTTCCCTCCAAATCATTTTAGCTCTACAGAGACTGCAGAATCATGGAAGCATGTGGTTAAAAAGTTTGTAATCACATTATTTACTTAAATCTAATTCGTGCAACTGGTCGTTCTTTTTGTAAATGCATATTCCTATGTTGTTGCTAATGGTGCAGTTATTTTGACAGGCCAAGGTGCAATTTTCCTAGCTCAACAGTAGAGCCAAAGAAACCTGCTGAAGGTGGCACAAAAAAAAGGTATTCTTTCTCTTATTTTCCTTCACTAAAAGAATTTCTCCTTTGACTTAGCATTTTTCATCAATTTTTTTTACTGTACATAGGGATAATGACTTGCACCGATCACTATTCATGCCAAATGGACTTCCAGATGGTAGTGATTTGGCATATTATTCGAAGGGGAAGGTTAGATTCATTTCTATCTTGTCCGTGAATATTGTCTTTTTATTGTGCATTGTTTTCTCTATTTTTTAAAAATAATTTGTTTGAGGCTATATAGCAGCAGTTGATAATTATAATTTGTGTGTGAGCAATTGAAATCTTTTTGCAGAAAGTTCTGGGGGGCTACAAGCAAGGGAATGGCATAGTCTGCAGCTGCTGTGATACTGAGGTAAAATTTATAACTACATGTACAAACACATTTGGAATAAAATAAATCCAAATGTATACATATGTTATGTGTGTATATATGTATGTATATAATGTACATAAATTTCTGAAGTGCTTTTTACTACTTCACTTGTTATCCTTTCTAAACAGATAAGTCCATCCCAGTTTGAGGCTCATGCTGGATGTGCAGCTAAACGTCAACCGTAAGTAATTTTCAAACATTATTATTTGCATAATATAAGCAAAACAAGAATGATCTGAATTATTTTATTGATGACCAGCTATCGTCACATCTACACATCCAACGGACTTACCCTGCATGATATAGCATTAATGCTGGCAAATGGTCAAAGTATTGCCACCAATAACAGCGATGATATGTGTACAATATGTGGCGATGCAGGAGAACTGATTTGCTGTGAAGGGTGTCCTAGGGCTTTTCATGCAGGTGCTTTATTTTTCCCTAATGTTTGACATAGTTCTGTATTTTGATTAGTCTTTTTTGTATCTCTAAAATGTGCTGGTTGGTAAACTGATGGATGGTACCTGGTTAGCTGTTTATATTATCTTAAATTCACACTGTAGTGCTCTTTCCTCTTATTTGACTATAAATGAAGCCATGCTAAAAGCAATTTTGTAAGCCAGACTGCCTGATTTTTGGTAGTTGAGTGGAGCGCTTTCTATTTCCCTGGCTAATAACCTCACTTGTGCTTGCAGTTCTACTCATATAAAACTTGTATGCTTGCAGCTTGTATAGGTCTACAGTCTACCCCGACTACTGGTTGGCTCTGTTCATATTGTAGAGACAAATTTGTCCCTGGTAGGAGAACTGCTGGGGATGCTGGACCAATTATGATACGGTTGACAAGAGTGGTTAAATCTCCTGAATCTGAAGGTGGTGGGTGCGTCGTTTGCAGGTATGTTGCAGTTGTGGTCCTTGAGAGAGCCTTTAAAATTTATATATCCCTAATTTCAATTTATCTAACTTTTGTGATTAAGAACATTCATGTGATGGATAAAATTAATTGAACACTTTAACCGTGTTTGTTATCTTCCAAGAGATATATAATGTATGTAGGCCTTTAAACGTTGTAGTACATATTTTCTTACAGTATTAGTCCATGGGGATAAAGCTAGCTCGTTCTTCTACCGCAAGAACCCATTGTATTCCTCTCAAGTTGTGGCTCATTCCCCTGATTATGTCTTGCGTAGGTTATTTTGGTATCCTAGCACTTCAAGAACGTAATTAATTAAAACACTAATCATCATTATAATTTATGCATCCAGTAACAAGTGGCCATGTCTGGCAATTCTGTTGTTGAACAGCATACACCAGTGTTGTCAAAGGCTCATTTAAGTTTTGGTTAAGCCCTGAAGCACAGAGAAGCTCTGGGATGGCCCTTTGTGTCGCTTAAGATGCACTTCAGTGTTGGCAAGGCAAATAAGGCGTGCACCTCATTGCCCATGAGTTTCTATTTTGAGTAAAGCAGTACTAATTAACAATAATATAATCTGAAATAAACATATTAATTGTTACGGAAAACATTATGAATGAGTGTTATTTCTTTCTTGAATTACACGCACACCCATATATATATTCCTTCATTATGCCTTTTTTATTTTTTACTAAAGCCCGAACTTTGATCGCGCTTTGCGCTTAAAGCCCCATTAGACCTGGAACACTTTTTAGAGTTTTCACCCGTGTCAACACTGGTATACATCAGATTTAGATACTAGCAGATGAACTGTTTCTATGATTTATTATTGTAAGTAACTTGAAATACTTGGGGATAGCGTCAAAGACTTTGTCCGGTCCTATGATGCAGTTCATGCTGGCGATTATGTTATTTTATCTGTTGACTTGGTTGTCACATATTGTATGGTTTGCTAGTGCAAAATAACATCAAATGGGTGGCTACAAGTGGAGATAATATACCCTTGAACTTATTTTTCTACTATATATTTCTAGGACCCCGGACTTCAGCGTTGAGAAATTTGATGATCGGACAGTTATGCTCTGTGACCAGGTATGCTTTGACAGCAGTTACTTGCCATATTCCAAAATTCTGCCACTGTCTTTAACCTTTCTTCCTCTTATTCCTTTTCTTTGGTGCCATATCCACAGCTTCTTCTTCTCCTTATTTTTTTTGTGTGTGTGCGCACAAATGCAGTGTGAGAAGGAATACCATGTTGGATGTCTGCGGAAAAGTGGGCTGTGTGATCTGAAAGTGAGTCTAGTTTCTTTCTTAGGTTGGACAACTGTGATTATGTTGTCCATCAGTACTAATAAGTACTTCTTAAAATTGGTGATAGGAACTCCCGAAGGATAAATGGTTTTGTTGCAATGACTGCAATAAAGTTTATGTGGTACTTCAGAATTGTGTATTGAAGGGAGCTGAGGTCATTCCAGCTCCTGCAGCAGCTGCCATAACTAAGAAGCAAGTCCAGAAATGTTTCATGGATACAGCTAGAAATGACATTCAGTGGCGTATCTTAAGTGGGAAGAGTCGCTTCCCGGAGCATCTACCTCTTCTTTCCAGCGCAGCAGTAATATTTAGGGTGAGCTTTTTATTGTTAGTACTAAGCATAAGTTGAATTTTTTTTCCCGATGCATCAGAGCATGAAGAGGGCACTTACTGAAACTCTGAATGAATGGAAATTGTACATTACTGCTATAATTGGACATAGAAGTTTTTACACTTGTGGTAAAGCTACTTAATGCTGCATGGTGGTGAGAAAATGTGTATGGACATTAGAGTTCTGGTTTTCCACCTGAATCATTCAAATTGCAATAATGTTGGGACTTTTTCGTCCCATGTTATTCAGTTAGATCAAAATATATAACTGTGAGCCCAGTGTTTTCTGCAGAACTATCGATAGGTCTGCAGAATTTTTCTAAAATTGGTGATTTCTTTGATATTGCTGATAAGTGATAACTGAACCTTACTGTAGATTTCAATCCTTAAGTATTATCTTGTGCATCAACGAGATTCTTGAACTTGAGAAATTTTGACAGAATGCCTGGCTGACCTGAAACGACACTGTTAGAAACAGACAAATCCTAATAACTACCACAACATGGAATAGTGGAGTCTACTTCTAAAAAAATTGATTAATTGAGTCTTAATGGAGTCGGACCAGCTGATTGAAGAATACAGGTGTAACGAGAAGAATTTCCATATGCACTTGTCCCACTTAATTAATTTTGATTGAATATCTAAAAAACTTATCCTTGAATTATGTGTCAAGCTTCTCCTTATTCAAGTTGCTTGCGTAATTTTAATTGTCATCTGTCTTTCTGTGCAGGAGTGCTTTGATCCTATTGTTGCCAAATCTGGACGAGATCTTATACCTGTTATGGTTTATGGGTGAGTATTCCTTTGCATGCAAGTTATAACCCTAGGGTAACCACAAGATTTCCTTTGAGGCAGCCTTTTCTGTTTTCCGTGAACTGTAAAAGAAAATCTGACAGAATTCTTTGCGTGTTTGATCTTCTGGTAAACTCCATTTCGGACAGCTAGTCTTAGGGTATATGCTTTGCATGTGTCCCTTTTATCCATGTATACACAATTTAATATGTGCATGTGTGTGAATTTCCAAAATAAAAACCAAAGAAAAAAATGTAACGTAATAAAATGGTTGATATAAATAAATTAAATGACAAGATTGTACTAATATATCTGTCTTGTCTAAAATTAGATTATTTGCACATGACGTGCAATTGTTTTTTTTTCTTTTTTTTTTTTTTGTGTGAGAAAGGTAATAACTTGTATAGAAATCTAAAGTTGCTGATGGAACTGTAGATACAAGCTCAAAAGTAGAGCCAAAGAGTAAACAAAAGAAGAGATCAGCCAGTAGCTGAAGGTCTAAAGCATTAACAGTTTCCTATCTGATCTACTAGGTCTCCTACATCACGAAAAATATCCTGTTTACACCAAAAATAGAAAAGACCAGGGCAAATAAGAATGTCTAGAGTTCCTTCTTTCCATATAAACCACCATACACAAGCTGGAATAGTTTGCCACCAGTCTTCTGTACCACTTCTTCTGCCAACTTCTTTTCCAGCTATTAAGGAGTCCAAAAGTGGTTTTGGGAACAATGAAGAAACTCCTAGAATACATAAGAACATGTGCCCACAGATTTGTAGTTATCTTGCAGTGGGTGAAAGGTGTTCATTGCCTTCCTCCTCTCTGTGATCTTTCTTGAGTTAGGCAGGTTCTTCTAACTACTAGCCAGGTGAAAACTGGCACCTTGGGAGGAATTTGGATTTTCTAGATTAGTTTCCGAGGCCGAATCCTTGTCAGACCAGTTCCGTAGCTGAGGTTACTATAAGTTAGTTCTCGCAGAGAAGTTGCTGTGCCGTTGATTCCCACCAAGGCTTGTCAGGGATATCTCGGGTGTGGATATGGGATACTAACAATTTAGCAAGCTTGCTAATCTTTCTACTCCTTTTGTAAACTAAATTTGTGAGGTAATGCATACATATTAAGAAAAACATTCAAGGACATAATTTGAACCATAATTTCCTCTATTGCCTTTTGTGAAATCATAAATATAACTTTGTAAGTAGTGTAATTTATCTCTTAGAAAAATATAGAACTTCAATAAATGAAAGGGCAAACATGGAAAAATTTGCAAACCACCATATTGAACTTTGAACAATTCAACTATTTTGAATAATGAAAAAACCTCAAAAATTCACTTTATATGGAATAGAGGGAGTATTTCCCAATCATTTAGAGCTCTTCTGAAGATCAAAGTCCATCCTTGTGGACTCCAAATTTGACTAAGATTAGCCTGTTGTTGGAGAGAGTCATCAGCATATAATTGAATGCAAAAGTTCCAAATATTTATAAATTAATTAAATGGCCATTTCTTCCAATTAATTTTTTATGCTAAGGGGTTCCATGCTTTATATAAAGTATAGATACTCATGAACGCTCCTTAAGTCATTGGATATTTCCCTCAGGTATTCTCATCAATTTTGTTTTCTTAGGCATTTATATTACAGTACAGATGCTTTAGTGCTAGGAGGGTTTCTTGCATAAAGATATGATAGATGGCACTATTGGTATGATTATTACTGAAAATATTTTCTCGACTTGGCAAGATAAATTGTTTTGCTGTCTATAACCCCAACCCCCTCCCTTCAAAAGAAAAACTCTTTTTCCCTGAACTGAAATAACCTGTTCTGTTCCGGTGTGTAAGGGTAACAAATATTTCTATCTGAAGAAAATGAGCAAATAATTCATATTTCAGCATATTAGCAAATTAAATGTATAATGCTTTTGGCAGAATGATTTCTGATAAATGAGTAATGAAGATGGATAAGCTCCAACTTATTTCTAATCTAATAGTCTGAAACTTATTTCAAAGAAGTTGCTAAGTTATAGTTTGTTGATTCTTAACTTGGATATTTTGGCCTGCTTGTGTTCTTTTGCCCTTTGCTTCCAGAACTCGAGTACTTGTTCTATTTAAATTACATACACTTCAAATTTTCTAATTTGTGTATTCCTGTCTAATGTAGGAGAAGCATCGCAGGTCAAGAATTTGGGGGAATGTATTGCATCGTTTTGATTGTAAAGTAAGCCACTGATTTCTAAGTTAATTTTCTGGTTTCATGATGATACTAATCTATGCATTCTCAAGATTTTGCATTTATAGTTGGTCTGGAGTTGCATACTATTCTGCTTTCCTGATTTATTAATCATGTGACTAAATGGATACAGGTCAGTAGTTGTATCAGCTGGTCTTCTCAGGATTCTTGGGCAAGAGGTTGCTGAACTCCCTTTGGTGGCTACAAGTAGAGCAAACCAAGGCAAAGTAAGCTCTATTTGACTCGACTCCTTGCTGTGATTATTTGTGGTTTTGCTCGCTGATTCAGAAGCTTTACTCCTTGGGGAAGTTAGCTATTCTTGTGGAACACAAACTGATGATTCTTATGTTTCTTCCTTTGAAGGGTTATTTCCAGGCATTATTTGGATGTATTGAGATTCTATTATCTTCGATGCATGTTAAAAAACTGGTCCTGCCTGCTGCTGAAGAGGCTGAATCCATCTGGACAAACAAACTGGGTTTCAGAAAGATGACGGATGAACGCGTGAGTGGATCTTTAACATCAGTATCGACAGTTCATTTGTTTCTACTTGTTTTTCTGATTTTCCCTTTGCATAATGGATGATAGTGTCCATATCTATATATTCTGCTTATGTGGCTGCATTCTTGAGATGAGGGTTTTCCGGAAACAACCTCTCTATCTCTATGAGATAGTGGTAAAGTCTGCGTACATTTTACCCTCCCTAGGCCCCACTTGTGGGGTTCCACTGGGTATGTTGTATACTGGATGATAGTGTTAAAAGTTATATATAATAGATTCAATTTTCTTAAAAAGATGGAGAGTAGATTTAAACTGTATTATTGGGAGCTAGTGTAGTGTTTTGTTTTGTTTTTGTTTTTGTTTTTGTTTTTTTTTTGAGAAAAGTTAACTTGGAAGGTAGTGTAGATTTAGAGTCAAGTTATGCACGCAAGTCAATTTCTAATTGCTGATTTAAGAGTTGGAACAAGTGCAAGCTGTAGGATGTTTAGGTTATCCCAAGGCAATTTGCAGAATGTTGGGTCTGGGAATACTAGCAAACATAAGCTAAAAAGTCTTCGCATTCCCTCTATTCAAACCGACTTCTTTTTGTGAGTGGGTTCTTTTGAACTGAAATTATGTCTTACTGATGAAAGCATGCTCACAAGACAGATGTAGTTTCATATCCTATAAAACTAATTGCTCCTTTGGGTGTCATGGACGAGGAAACAAAGTTGGTTTTGGTTAATATATGTCAGGAGTTTTCTTGTGCCTATGGGGTAACCAGTTTTTGGTGTGATTCACCAGTTTTTACTACCCAATCTGTTTTTCCATCTAGATAAATAATCTTACCAAGTTCTATGCTGCTATCTTTTCACCTGTTTAACAGTATCTGAAGTATTCAAGAGACTACCAGTTGACGATATTCAAGGGGACATCAATGTTGGAGAAGGAAGTGCAGCAGACAGCTTATGAATTGTAATTCATCTTTGTGGAGAATGTGCACAAGGAGCTCTACATGGCTACATATCTTGCACGCACCTCTTATTTTAGAAGGGAAGGAGACGTCTATTATACTCGATGATCTGAAATGGAGCTGGAAATAGAGAAAGAGAAAGTGGTGCTTCTCATTGCAGAACAATCTTTTCTTCGATACCTTAGAACATGCAATATGCACCTTTAGCTGATGAGTTTGAGTTTCAAGGTGACTAAATAGTACATGAGGCGAGGTGTTGCTCGAGGTACATCCAGTTGATGAGGGATCATCCTTGGATGAAGGACAAGAAGCGTTTTATTCGTCTGGGTTTTATAGATTAGTTTTCAGATGATGTATAAAAGAGCAGCTTTGGAGCTGCTCTTCTGAAGTCCTTAGAGGCATGCTGACCTTTTATCATGCGTGCATGGGGGGCAAACGTTTTTACCCCTTTTCGCAGTGGTAGTTTCCTTTTGTACATTTGCAGCGCATACAGAGAAAATTTTGCCAGAAAGTAATGTAGGATGCATCTTATACAGGGCAATAAGCTTTTTCTTCATATGATGAATTATTGAAATATATGTAGTGACTGGGTTACCAAAACAGGAAGTAACAATTTGTTATTGATGTTGTTTTGCATTCCCTTTGTTCCGACACGCTAGTCATCCTAGTTTTCGACGTGAATTTCACATCAAAGTGAGTCTATAAATTGTTTTGAAAAGCTTAGTAACTAAAGCGTATTTGTGTGTTAAATGAACTTGGTCCAAATGTGGAAACTACAATAACATACCTAATATTATTCCACACCCACAAATGAAATTTCGAATGTAATCCATACTCACAAAATTCCATAAGTAACCTTATGTCTACCCTGTGCGGTAGAAAAATACGTTTCAATGGACTATCCGCTCAATAAACATATCAAAGGCGGAAACTTTTTGCTAGAAATAACAAAACTAAGATTTAACCACAACAGTCCATATATCATTCCAAACACAGAATCACAAGCTGAAAGCAGAGGAGGAAACGGAAAACGAAGAACAATAGATCATAAGTCCAAAAACACAAGAAATTCTTAATTTAGTTGTCATTGATAACACTTACATCTCATACATTCACACAAAACAGTGGAGCATTGAGTGTAAAATTGTGAATTCAAATGTTGATATTGGCAAAGGCTTGAAGAGCATCACCAGTCAACCTACAAATCCTCCATTCCTGCAGAATTTGAGCACCCATTTGTTCATAAAAGTTGATCGCATTCACATTCCAATCTAGAACCACCCATTCCACTCTTCCATATCCCATTTTCGCTGCCTGAGCTGCCACAGCCGTCAACAACATCTTTCCAAGACCCTTTCTTCTGTAACACTCCCTCACAAATATATCCTCGATATAAAACCCAGGTCGCGCCAGGAAGGTCGAATAATTAGGGAAAAACAACACAAACCCAGCAACCACGACATCATTTCCAGACGATCTGAACGTCTCTGCTTCCGGGTCGGTAATCGGGAGATCCAGATTTACCGTTTTATGTATGGGGCTGAAATTTGGGTAGTTTTGGTCAATAAGAGGGAAAGGGCTTTGGGAAACTTCGAGAAGGAAGACGGTAAAGGAAGTGAACGGAGGTGGGGAGTTTTCAGGGAAGAGAGTGGAAGCAAGTGAAGATTCTGTGGCGGAGAAGAGATGGGTTAGTCGCTCAAAGACGGCCATCTGGTGGATGAGTTTGTGGATATGGGGAACGTCGACGATGGTGGCAAGACGAATTCGTGAAAAGACATTGTAGCCAGTCGGAAGCAAGTCCTCAGAGATGACGGCGGGGGCAGGCGACGGCGACGGTGGAGGAGCGGCTGCAGCCATTTTTTTCTCAGAGAAGTTGAAAGGAGAGAAATGTTTGTTGAGCTGAAGTTTAGGCGAATGGGATCAGTGGCTTTGTTGTGGCACTGGTAACTGGACTACTTTATAAAGTGTACTAAAATATACCTAGAAATTGGCGGAGAGAAAAAGGGAAAAAAAAGAAAAGAAAAGAAAATTATTTTATAATTTATTTTCTTCAGTAAATATAAATAAAGTTAAAAAAAAGTTGGTCTAATTCACTCTAGTATCTTCTTTTTGAAAACAAAAAATTGAATTGGTATTCAAATTAGGATTCGTTTATATTTGGATCGTATGCTGAAAAGAGGGCAATATCTCAATAAGATACATTTATATTAGAATTCGATTATATTTTAATTATGCATTATAAATATTAACAGTAGAAGTGAGGAACTTAACTATCCACCAAAACTCATAATAATTCATGTTTTTCTTTATCATCATGTTTATCCCTTTTTTTCCATCCAAAGATCGACTATATTATAATTTTCCTTCCAAATTACACTTTATGATTTTTTTTATTGTCAAGAACTTAATAACAGGCAGCTCAAATTCTAAAATGGTTATTTTTTTCTTTTCAAAATAATTGTTAAGAATTTAAAACAATTATTAGTACTTCTTTTCTATATTTTATGTAGCATTTTGTTAGCTCGTCTAAATGATATTCTTTTACTATAATTAAAAATATTTTAATTTTAGTTTTTTTATCATCCTTAATTAAATGATATACAACCACACAATAAATATTTCAGATTATTTTATATTATAAATTTTAATTTTTTTTAAATATCGTAATATGGCATAAAATAAATGAGGAAGTAATATTTTTATAAATATATATTTATACCTCATCCTTTTAATAATGTTAAATTTTTAAAAAAGTGGCTTGTGAGGGAAGGAATAATATAGTAAAGTAAGGTTATTGTGTGTAGATTTTGTTTAAAAAGTAAAAGGAAAATAAATGTAATTTGTAAAATAATAAAGAGGAAAAAAGAAAAAAGATAAGAATAATTAGGAGGAGAGAGAACACAGTTCGCGAACCTTCGATCTAAAGAATAGGTTATTTATTTAGAGGGTCCTCTACTTTATCAAAAATAACAATTTGATCCGTAGGTTTTACAATTTCACCATTCATTTCTATCATAAAACCCTAAACCCTTGCCCCCAATAAAATCCAGAGAAATACAATCAGTTCAAGGAATTGTTGAAATGGCATTATTTCGTCGCATTTTCAGTGGATCTTCAACGATTCTTCAAACACAAGTTTCTTCAATTCGTTTGAATTCAACACTCACAAATCCAAAGCTTTTTGTCAGCGGTATGTGCATCAAGATACAAATCTTTTGAATATTTTGTGTTTTATTTGTCATTATGATATATGTTAGTACGATTTGAATTTTTGATTTTTAGTTCTATGTATTATTTTTTCAATTGGATTCAGGAAACTGCTGCTTTTGTGCTTGATTTGATTAGTGTGTTCTCGTGATTGTTATTGAATGAATGGTACCAATTATTTCTGGTATTTGCGATTCACAAAATTTAGTTAATTAGTCCAACACGCTTAAGAGTAAATTTAGTTAATTATTTCTGCTTTTGTGCCTGCTATTATTTACACGCTATTCTAACGTAGCCCTGTTCCAGCTCGCATTGTGTATGAAGCTGAGGATTTTGCTTAGGATGTTGTCAATGAGAAGTTAAGTTTCAGTTTTAGATTAAGCAAGCTTGTGACTGCTTGAATAGACTGGTCGACGCATAGCCAACATTACAAACTTGTCTCGATACTGCAGTTCAGTGAATGAGATAGTATAGCACAGAGAGAGAAAGGGGAAGAAGTAGTTCCAGAAAGAGACTCCACCTAGCTAGCTAGCTCCTCACTTCAATGCTACACTTCCGTATTTATGAACCAAGGTAGCTTCAGTAGAAGCTACATCCACTACATGCATTCACCCTGACCGACTAACCTGAGCTTACCCAGGGCCTTACACTCGAACCGGATATACCTTTGAGAGGTCCACTTATACTATTGATGAAGTCTCTAAATTAGTAGTTCCAGAAAGAGACTCCACCTAGCTAGCTAGCTCCTCACGTCAATGCTACACTTCGGTAATTTTTGACCCAAGGTAGCTTCAGTAGAAGCTACATCCACTACATGCATTCACCCTGACCGACTAACCTGAGCTTACCCAGGGCCTTACACTCGAACCGGATATACCTTTGAGAGGTCCACTTATACTATAAGTCTCTAAATTAGTAAGGCCCCGGTTGTTTCAATTTGCTTGTGTTACTCTTGTTTTTAGTCCACTTTCAAATAGGATGTCTCATTTCCTTTTGCCAACTATATAACATGTTGCCGACCACAAGATTAAAGGGTCATTCTACATATTTTAAATTTAAAACCACAATATTCAAAAGTCTTGCCAAGTCAAAACCTGACAAACAAATTGAAACAGAAAGAGTAGCATTTTTGATGTTCTTCTAATCTTTCTCCTGTTACATTTTTCTTGGTCTTTTGTTGAATAGGAGTTGGGCAAGGTGAGAGTTCTGGTAATTACTAGTTTCTAGTTCAGGTGTAAGTATTAGAACAATAAGTTGGGTTACATCAAAGTTATCAGTTCCAAAGGTTATACTTTCAAGTTAGGTGCACAAATGAGAATAGGGATGAAATTATAAACTGCAAGATTACAAAACAATTTCTTAATTTCTTTGGTGGTCTTCGAGCATGGTGGGGTCACTAGTAATCTAGGAATTTACCTGGTAAGTACCAACAAAGTATGCTCACTACTGTGAAGTTACCTCTTACTCTATATCCTCGTCATTTATAAAATCAATTACCAAATGATGGTGCTATTGGAAACTTCGTTTCATGGATGTCAATGAATCTTCAACTCTGCCTTGACTTTAAAATAGTTATGGTCAGTTATAACGATTGTCTATCTCCGTTCTGCTATGTATGGACCACTTCATTCCAATGCTATTTAGTTTATCCTTGAGGAAAAATCATAGGTTCTTTAGGACTATTTTTTTCCCTTCTAAATCTCATCCTTATAGATGTATATGCACTGTCAGTGTTGCAGATTTCTGGAGCATTATAAGTTTGATTGCTTGATTTGGTTCTCTTCATTCTATCTTGTGTGAATGTCTCCTCGGTGCTTGGATCTGTATAGTTAATTGCTTTAACCCTTTATAGCCACCATGTCTAGTCTACTTGTTATTAGAGGATGATATCTACTAGAAAGTAGTATGGAAGTGCACCATTATTGTGGTTGAATGAACGGTTTTTGGAGACTGATGGTCTGAGACTTTGACGACTTATTGTTGAAAATGCCCAGGTCCGGCTTAGTAAGTTGATAGTTAAAGCTGTTTTGACCACATAGTTTACCTTTCCACTTGGCCTAAAATTTTCATGCATGGCAGACTTATTTGTTTGTCTGATCTGAAACACAAAATAGAAGTTATTTCTACCTTGTAAAAGGAGAGTACTTCACTGTATTATGATAATTTTGTGAACCTGCTTCAGAAGAAAACAAGGACGAAATCCAAGGTACAAGTGTGGTGTACCTTGGAGTTTCCCGTTTCACTCCAGTCTGGTATAAAGATTGCTGGCTGAGGTTCTTTTGCTGTTTTGGTTCATCGGGAAACAGAGATATACAAGTCCCCCTGTTTGGAGACCTCTAGTTACCATCTGAAACATTTCTGAGGGTATTTCTTTCTAACTTGACTTTGCTTGCTTCTTTACTTTTTCTTTCCAATCTGGTAAAAGGTGCTTTCAGCCTCCTTAATCTGCAAAATCTTGAAAAGAAATTTATTAGCTATGCCTTTCAGCGCTAACAAAGATGCTCCAGCCCTCATATTTGGATAAGTATTCAAGTGATGTTGCTTGGATATGTTGCTATGGATGATGACATCTGCCTATAATGAAACATGATTTCTGCAATTCTTCTGTGATAAATAATTGTAAAGGAAAATCAGAAGAAGAGAAATTGGAAATGTTTTTGACCCATAAAAGTTCTAAAAGAAGTTAAAAATATTAGTCCAATATTTAATCTAAACTCATTTATGATTCTTTCCCTTTTGATACGTCATATGTTGCAGGCCTTTCAAGATACACCAGTGATGAAAACCTTAGAAAGGCATTTGAAAAATTTGGAAATCTTACTGAAGGTAATAATAAAAAATTTCCTTATCATCGTCCCCTTTTATTTTGCTAGATCTCAATTTATCTGTGATAAACAGCCACCAAAGTTTTCTGCTGTGTGTTGATCTACAGCAAAAGTAATTACTGATAGAGCAACTGGGAGATCAAAGGGGTTTGGATTTGTTGCATATGAAACAATAGAAGAAGCAGAAAAGGCTCGCGAAGGAATGAATGCCAAGTTCTTGGATGGCTGGGTAATTTTTGTCGACCCTGCAAAGCCAAGTATGCCTAGACCTCCACCACCTCCACCTCCACCTCCAAAAGATCCATTGAATTTTGGGATTAGAACAAATAAGACTGTTGGTTGGACTGGTCGATGATGATCAGAGACTCTGGTGCATCTTAATGAAATATTTTATTGCAAATTGCAATATTACATATACTGGCCAATGACCTCAGACTCGGATTGCAATATAGCATTTTTATTGAACGATATTGTACTGTACTTTAAGAATATATTGTTTGAGGTGGGACTTTCCTCTGCCAAATATTTAAGGATTCTGTATCCTCTAACTTAACTATTGAGCAGCATTTTTAAAGTACTAAAATAAACTCTAAAATAATTGTTCAATTACTCCCCATCCCTCCACCCCACTCCACCCCACCCCCACAAATAATTTTGATGTCATACAGGGCTATGACTGCTGAAGGGAACCCAAATTTTCTGCATACGCCTCAGTTTCCATCTTTCCTAGATCTCATTTGTGGGACTATTGGGATGTTTGGCATGAGGGATTAGGAGATTTAATCCATGGATTATGATAGTTCATGTATTAGTTAATATTGCATACATAGGATTAGCTAATACCTTCTATTTGGTGGTATTAGCTAATGTCTAGGATTAATACTATGGATTAAAAAGAGCAAAGATAAAAATATCCTCAAATTCTTTTATATTTTTTTGTTTTCTTGATTTTATATTTGTACTTTTGTACTAGAAAATAATTTAAATAAAATATTTACAATAAATTTACCATGTTAAAATTTTAAATTTGTAGTTTCATATTTTTCATAATATACAAAAATATTGACATGCCAAATTTTTTTTTATAACTAATTTTAGTGGAGTGATTTTATTGATACAATATAAAGTCCAATTAGGTTAAATATGTT
>JAPFFP010000002.1:18966904-18978619 GCA_026153255.1 Solanum medicagineum | reverse complement strand
AAACCGCTTAAAATGCATCAATTCAAACACCTCCCAGAAGAATCATTCGTAATCTCCATTCAACCAATCATCTCTCTCTTCCCACGTGGGACTTAATAAAAATAATACAATAGTCTAATCCATAATATCTTTCTTTTTAAAACTTTTTTTTTAAATCTAATAATAATAAAAAATTCCATCTTTTTTTTTTCCTCTATAAAGTATGCGATCCAAATGTTGATTAATTAGTTGTAATTTTTTAATGAAATCTATAGTCTTTTCTTTCTTCTTCTTCTTTCTTCTAGTGTTTCGTTTCTCTCATATTCATCAAATTTAGCAAAAAAAAAAAAAAGTGGTTATTTTGTAATATTTTGATAGGATTATTTGAAGAAATCTTTCTTTGAAGTATATACAATGGGTGATTCTTCAGCACAATACATCCACCTGGTAAGAATAATATTACTCATATCTTCTTCTTTTAGAATTTTTATTTCTTTCTTTCATTCATCGTTGAAAGTTTCTATCGAAAACAATCTTTTTACTCTAAAAAATAATAACGGTAAAATAGATTTAAACCTCTTTTTTTCTAAGGCTTTAGCTGTTTCTTCTTGGATTTGATGGAATAAAATGATTAATTAATTGTTAAAATGTAACGATCGCTTTTGAGCTTAGCCCGTCACGAATTTATCCCTTTAGATTTGACCTAACACCGTGAAGTATTGTCCGCTCTTGGGCCTAGCCCATCACGGATTTGTCCCTTTGAGCTCACCCCAAAAGCCGTGTCACAGTACATAGACCAGTCGTTTACTTATATATCCAGCATCTCTTCTGTATTTTGTGGACGTGGGACATCTGATCGATATATTTAAAACTTAGTAAGCTATCTTTTTGTTTTTTAAAAAAAAATTATAAATTATTTCAAAATTCTAGTCCGACCACTGTGCAGGTGCATCACTTGATTGAAGAGTGTTTGTTGTTCAACATGAGCAAAGAGGAATGCATGGAAGCACTTTCCAAACATGCAAATATTCAGCCAGTTATAACCTCCACAGGTCACTAATGTTCTTGCTTTTTTAATTTTTAATTTTAATTTTACATATCAAATTTAAATTAATAATTCAAATTTTTATAGTCAATGCTAACTTATTTTTCTTTTGTCCAATATGTAGTAGCCAGACTCACATCTTGTGTAACTATGTTGTATACTTTGTTTTTATTTTAGTTGCTTTGATTTTTTTTGTGTTTTTCATTTGTATTTTTACTATTTATTAAATGGGTTGGTTGTTATGCAATAGCTTGTTTGACCAAAATTACAAAAGCTGAGTGCATATTTTTCTAAAAGAAATATTTATTTTAAAGAATTTTATTTTTTGTTATTTTTATTCACAAATAAAGTCAAGTTAAAAAAGAATACAGCTAATTGAAATGCTTCCATCGTCTTATTTAACATTAGGAGCAAATAATTGAGTGAACCAACAAAAGTCGAAGTTAAATGAATAAGATTTCTTTATTTTTAATTATCAAAGAAAATTGGAGTGAGATGAATAATATTTTTTATTTTTAAATAAAAATTTGAAATTCAAAAATATAATTTTCTTTATTAAAAAGTATTTCTTCTTAATAAATCTAATATTACGAAAATCTAAATCAATCGAATTTCAATATCATATTGACACAAACTATTGATTGAGAAACATGCATGCATGTATCATGCCTAAAATATTGATAGAGATATAATTGTCATTTCAAGTTTTTATTTATTTATTTATATTTATAAGTTGTTTTTATTTGTATGGATAGAGACATTCTCTGCTCACTTTTTCCTGTTAATAATCCCCTAACCACTCAACATATATGTGACAGAATCCTGACTTTAACAAACATTAAATTTTATATTTAAAATATGAGTTCTAGATATTTTTGAATTATATTTATAATTTCTTTTATTTGCACAAAAACAATTACATAATTTCTAAAATTAATAAGGCGGAGAATAAATATTAAAACATGTTATTCCCTATCCTCTCTATTTTTGGGAGGCCGACAATCATATTGGAAAATTAAACACTGGTATTAATTAGTGAAAGAATGATCGGTTGAATATATACTTTTTCCTTTCAAAATGAAAAATTCTTTGATTTTTTTCTCGAGAATTTATATTTTGATTGAATTTCATTAAACTTTTGTGGAAAAATTAATCCACCAAATGATTATTCCATTAGTGAAAATTGTGAAATAACCCTCAATGACAAGTAAAGAATTTACTTCACACTACCAAATGATGCGATGTAGTGGATGAGACTGTTCTTTCTTTAATCAGACGTTTTATATGTGGATATCAGACATTGAGTGAAAAACAAAAAAAAAAAAAAAGAATTTACTTCCCAATTTTTACTCATTGAATGATCATTTGAACAATAAACTCTTCTTTGTATGATTTTCTTAATTCTTCATTATGTGATTATTGAGCTAGTTTATTCTCAACAAATTAAATAAAAATGTGTTTATTTAGTTAATCAATAAATGTTATATTTAAAATGATCATTTGACCAATCAACTCATCTTTGTTTGGTTTTCTTAATTCTTCATTATATGATTATTGTGCTAGTTTATTCTCAATAAATCGAAAAAAATGTATTTATTTAGTTAAATAAATATAATGTTATTTTTAAATATAACAGTGTGGAAGGAGTTAGAGAAGGAGAACAAAGATTTTTTTGAAGCGTACAATAAAAAAGACAAGGAAGAAGGATCAACAAGAAACAGAGAATCCGAAATGGAGACAACAAGACAAAGAATCCACAAGCTGCTATTGGATTCCTCCCTATCTAAAGACAAACCATAGTATTTAATTAGGTCATGTATTTTTTTTTTTTTATGTCTAGTTGACTCTGCTTATTGGTTTTTGAGATGAGAGTTTTGAGGAAACAACCTTGTGAGGTAGGGATTCTATCTTTCCTGATCTCACTTGTGGAATTCCACTGGATATGTTATTATTGTTGTTGTTCATGAGCGAAAAAGTAATAAATAAAAAAATAGATGAAGTAAAAATTTATTTTGCGCCTATAATTGACACACCGCTTATATATTCTTTTAAGAAATTCGGATCGAGTTATTTAAGTTATTTTTAAATTAAAATAATTTTTATGCAGTTTTGTCGTGTTTGGATAAAATAAAACATATTTAAAATAATTTGTTTTGAAGTCAAAATAATAAAAAGAAGTCAAAAATCTCAAGTTAAAATTTTGACTTATAAGTCATCCACCTTACGTACTTTCTGGTTCTGAAATTCACATTTCTACTACACAGTAAATTCGTTAAACATTTTGAGTTCAATAAATCTTGCAAATACTTATATTAAATTCTTGATTTATCATATTGAAAATTAAAATCACGTTACTAAGAATACACTGAAATTCACATTTCTACTACACAGTAAATTCGTTAAACATTTTGAGTTCAATAAATCTTGCAAAATACTTATATTAAATTCTTGATTTATCATATTGAAAATTAAAATCACGTTACTAAGAATACAACTAATTGAAATATTTTCATTGTCTTACTTAACATTTTAAAAAAACGTGATACTATTGGGTTTGAAGAAAAAAATAATTGAGTAAATTAACGAGATCGAGCTAGTCAGATAAATAATTTTTTTTATATCCTTCACTAAAGGTCTTAAATTCAAGTTTCAAATATGAATTCTTTATTAAGAAACATTCCTTTTAAATGAATTTTACGGTACAATAATTTGAATTAATCAGATACAAATGATCTGATGAAAAAAAAAGGGCAAAAAACTTTCCTATGCATTTTGAGTGAGAAACATTTGCACATATATCATGCATGAAATATGGATAGAGACATAATTGCCAATTCAAGTTTTTATTTATATTTATAAGTTATTTTTATTTGCATGGATAGCTATAGGTGAAGGATCAGAATTTCACTAATTACATGAAAATTCAGACACTACTAAAAATAAACCGAGAGAAGTATTTAAAACACCCTTGAATTTGGTCCAAGTTATTAGTTTCACTTCTAAATTATTGAAAGTCTTAAAAATATCCTTTACTTATTAACTAAACTGAAATACACCCCCGATTTACTACAAGTAGAATTTAGGGTTGTATTAACTTATGTCTTGTGCTTGTGTCTTATGTGTTGTAGTTGACACATTGAGGGTGAGGAGTGGAGACTGATGTTACATGGAAATTTTGGTGCAAAGATCACTGCATGAGTCCTCTGATTCATTGAAACAAGTCTAGTCATTTGCATTTTAGCTCTTTTCAGTATGTTTATACGTCAATTGTTCTTCAGTTATCAAGTATAAATTTTACCCCATGCTACTCTTTCAATTGAACCTCCAGATGGGAATTTACTGACTTAGAGACGAAAATAACGTCACTTTCTGGAAAATTGTCAAACTGCAATCCTTTATAAACTTGTCTTTCTAAGAACTACACGTCCACCTTAGTTAAAATCCTCTGTTTTCCTCTTTAACCTTATGTGATTGATATTTTTCATTGGGGGCACGGAGGGCAGATTAGGTCCGTTGAGACAGAGATTAGCAAGATTGGTAAATGTTGTCTGAGATCAAGGTCGACTTTTTCAGTTTTATGGTGGATCGGTGAAGGAGTAACTAGGATAAAATACCCTGACTGCTAGTGGAAGATGAACATTGATCAAACCAAATGTAATTCCAGGACACATTCCCAAAAGGAAGATACTCAAAGTTATTCCCCATAAAATTCACAGAGCTCTGCTCGAATCTCTCAGGCATGAAGCTTTCCTAATCCTTGGGGTCCCTTCCAATCGACCAAATGTTAACTATGACTCTTGTTTTTAAGGGATGGTGAATCCGTTGATATTTGTTTCTTCCCTGCATTCTCTGGGGATTAGGAGTGGGATTGCAGGATGAAGTCTTAAGTTTTCTTTAACAACTTGTTTTAGGTACTTCAAATCCTCAATAACATCTTCATTGAAAGTTTCTTTTCCTTTGAATGCTTCTCTTACTTCTGCTTGTGCCTTTGTTAATCCTCTTGGATTCTTCATCATTTCTGTCATTGCCCATATTGTTGTTGCCTGATGGACTAAAGGAGCGGACAATTTTGGTGGTGAGGAGTTCCATGACACATATTTTATACATTTGTCTCCGGTATTCTCCGTAAGGACTAAACACGATATCTGTGCTCTTGTAACATATTATGTCGCTGAATGCTAATTTAAGCCTCGATGCAAAAGCAAGGTCATGAGTTTCTAGTACCTCTAGCGCCATGTCCATAGAAGAAACTACGATCATAGAAATTTCGCCTAGTTGAAGGTGCATGAAAGGCCCATATTTTTTGCCCAATTTTGTGATTGCATGATGAGGAAGTCCACTCTCTAATGCCAAGTGATGGAGGAAGTTTTTTACTCAAGTTTCTTGATTTTTTCCATTCCACAAGTACTAGAAAGAGGAATGATAAGGAAAGGACTAAGAAAATGAAGTCGAATGAAATTGAAACTCCATTGGTTCAGGGTTCAGGTTAGAGTTTAGAGTAATGTGTAGCTCAAATTGTTTTAGTTTTTAAATTTACTAGTCTGCTAGCCAACTTATAAGATATCAATTGGTTTGATAATTAACAATTGTCGAATGGTTATTGGGTGGTGTATCGACTAACATGTACTATTTCTATGGTACTTTTTTTTTCTTTTGGATAAATACATAGTCACACCTTACCAAAAAAATTAATTATTTTAAATGTAGTGAGCCAGTGAGTAGTAAAAGAAAAAAATAATAGTACTAAAAACACTTTAGCACTTGCCTAATTTAGGAAGAATTAGTTTCGAATAGTCAATATATATAATTATAAAAAGTAAATAAGTTTTTTTTAAGGAGTCAGGACTAACATAGAAAAAATATATAATTATTCTTATGTATTGTGGTAAAACATTGAATGGGGCTGATATACCTAAAAGAAAAATATAATTATGATAATTTTTATCGAGTTAAGGGTTTACCCGATAAGGAAATTAAATAATTCGCCCCCACACCAATAAATCATTTATTATAAAATTTTGATATGTTCCCCAATCGTTTATTCGATAATTCAATAAAAATAAGCCAATAGACCAATTTTGCGGTTGGCTTATTGATTACGATTCAATTTTAAACACCCTTATGTATGTACGAATCTAGAAATATTCTAGAAACGATACTTCTGGTTGGAGGAACATTTTATACATACTTAGACACATAATTAACAAACAAAAGAAAAAAAAAAGAAGAAATAGGATAAAATACCCTGACTGCTGTATAAGATATCATTCTTGTGAAGGATAATAAGGAGTGGCAATCAAGTAAAGCTCACTCTTTCTTGCTGCAGTTATTGCAGAATTTTCTGTCATATCCACTTCCTCAGGCTTCTCACCATCTGGCAATTTCCAATCAAAATGATACAACAATTTAGCTAGTGGAAGATGCACATTGATCAAACCATACATAATTCCAGGACACATTCTTCTTCCAGCACCAAAAGGAAGATACTCAAAGTTATTCCCCATGTAGTCCACAGAGCTCTGCTCGAATCTCTCAGGGATAAAACTTTCCGCATCTTCCCAATACTTTGGGTCCCTCCCCATCGCGTAAACGTTAACCATGATTCGTGTTTTTAAAGGGATAGTGTAACCATTGATATTTGTTTCTTCCCTGCATTCTCTGGGGACTAAGAGAGGGATTGGAGGATGAAGTCTCAAGGTTTCTTTAACAACTTGTTTTAGGTACTTCAAATCCTCAATAACATCTTCATTGAAAGTTTCTTTTCCTTTGAATACTTCTCTTACCTCAGCTTGTGCCTTTGCTAATACTCTTGGATTCTTCATCATTTCTGTCATTGCCCATATTGTTGTTGTTCCTGAAGTTTCTGTTCCCGCTGAGAATAAGTCCTGCAGTTCATTATTAATTAAAGAAGAATTAACATTTTGCTTATGACAATCTACTCTCCCCAAACTCAACTTGTGAGATTCTACTGAGTATGTTATTGTAGCTGGAAAATGTATAAATCAAACACAAGAAAACAAATAAGAACTTCACTTTTTTTTTTCTAGAATACGCGTTCCTCCTTGCCGAACACACTCTTAGAGATAGTAAGAATACTTTATACTCACAATCATAATTGCTTTGATGTTGTCATTGATGATTGGGATTTTGAGTTCCCCACTCTCCTTTAATCTTAATAGAACATCAATTAAATCTTCACATCCAAATGGACCATTTCCCTTTTTACCACTTGCAAGATTCTTCTTGTGCTCATTGATAGCATCCTCAACAATAGCATCAACATTCTTGTGAACTTTCAAGATTCTACTCTTCAATCCACTTATCACATGAAGGATCTTGATTGAAGGGAAAATGTCAGCCACACTGAATCCACCTGCCAATTCCACCAAATCCTTCAGTAATCCAATGAACTTCTCTTGATCTTTCAACAATTCCCCAAAAGCTGCTTTGCAAGTAATTGAGCTCTGGTACCACGAAACCCTTTTAGTAAGGTTTATCGGCTCACCACGTGTTGATGACCTGATGAAATGGACGAGGCGTGAAGCCTCGTCCTGCCTGATGGAACTAAAGGACCGGACATTCTTGGCGGTGAGGAGTTCCAAGACACATACTTTACGCATTTGTCTCCAGTAATCTCCGTAAGGACTAAATGCAATATCTGTGCTCTTGTAACATATTATCTCAAGGGCTAGTAACCTAGGCCTCGATGCAAAAGCGAGGTCATGAGTTTTTAGTACCTCTCGCGCCATGTCCATAGAAGAAACTACGACGGTAGAAATTTCTCCTAGTTGAAGTTGCATGAGAGGTCCATGTTTTTTGCCCAATTTTGTGAGTGCATGATGAGGAAGTCCACCTTCTAATGCCAAGTGATGGACACTTCCTAAAAAGGGCAATTTCCATGGTCCTGGAGGAAGTTTTTTGTTTAAGTTTCTTGATTTTTTCCATTCCACAAGTAGTAGATAGAGGAATGATAGGAAAAGGAATAAGAAAATATAGTTGAATGGAAATTGGAACTCCATTAGATAGCAAAGGTTAATAGAGGGGTGTATAGGTTTTAGTTATCTGGCCTAGTATATAATGCTAATGTCAAAGAGAAAATTATTGACTAATGATAGTAAGGCTTTATTTGTTCTGACTTGTGAAGGTTTGATCTGAATAGTTTAGAAATTAGGTAATTAAGTACATTTGTTTTTTCATCATAATTTAAGCACTAAACTGATTTGAATAAATTCTACTCATTAAGATCTTAATTAAGTAAAATCTTAATATCATTAAGAGATATTTTTGTGTGGACAATATTCAGCACCACCATTAATCATCTCTGCCTTTCTAATTATTATCATTATTATCATCGTCAATCATCAACCATCTCTATTATTACAATCATCATCACTGCCAACCACTACTGTTAGTAGCCACCTTATACCATCTAAATCATTATAATTAAATTCATTGTCACTACCACCGCCACTTCTACCATCATAACTAGAATGTCGGCAACTTTCACTAACTCGTTAACTACCTTACATTATTTAGCTGTCACTACAAACACTACTGCCAACAACTACCATCACTATGGTTAATCCTTACGCTTTACAACAAATAAGCAATTTCACAGCATTTATATAGTGACAATAATAAAATTACCCCTAAATAATTTAGGACCGTAATAAATGAGTAATTATAACCACATTCTATATAAATATCATAAAAAGCTTTAGTAATTCCTGATATGATGACATTAATTTTATTGGCATTAAAAATTTCACTTTCGTTGTAGTGGCTACGACCAACCCTCCACCATTACAACACATTATCTACCACTACACAATCTTCGGCCATTGCCATTGACACCATCAACTACTAACATCAATAAGCTTCACCATCACCAACAATTACTATAACACCAACCACTTTCATCGTCATTGCAAGTCACTAACATCTAGTACTGCTACCGCCACCATCACTATTACAAACCATCATCACCATCACTAGTGAACATTAATGTTTCAATTTTTTAATCACATAAATGATTTTATTTTATTTAATGAATATTATTTCTTATATTTAATTAGTTTTAATTTGAGTTATTTATTAATCATGTTTATAAATAAATAAATAAATATTTCTTTTAAGAATATATATAATACTAAGCTTGTACATGCCAGTCATCACCTCTTAAAGTAAACTAAATGAAAGTTGAATTCGAGATAGAGACTATTTATAAATTTATAAAGTAATAAGAATTTGTTTGTCAAATTTTATGAAAGAAATAAACCAATTTTTAATTGTATTGATTCCAAATAACACCTAATTAATATCAATAGAATAACGAAAATATCTTTAATTAATTTAGCAATCATCGAATTGCAGCCGGCAATGACGTAGAAATCTATGCAAATCCATTAAATTAAGTTCATGATGTTTACTTTCAATAATTAGATGCTGACAAATTATTCACTGTCATTCGTTAATATTTAAATTTGTTTATGTCATCATCGCCATATATTATTTTTGTACGAAAAAAATTAAAAGTACGTTTAAACTATATGAAATAAATAAAAATATCATTTACTCATATTTTTAATATTTGGATTCAAAAATACTTTTATTATTATTTAATGGATCAAAAATATCCCTTTTTTCAAGAAAATTATCTTTTCTTTTTCTTTTTTCTTGAACACATTATTTTTGTAATAGTATTTTTTATTAGAAAATATTTATCTTACTTTAATTCGATAAAAATTTAAAACAAAAATATTTTTTATTTTATTATAATTACTATACTTATTGTTATCTAACTAAAAAGTATTAATTGTTGGATTTACTAGATCTTATATCTGACATATATTATTTGTTATAAAGGTATAATGTTCTATTTTAATTGATAAATTGAGATTAAGGAAAAAAACTTATTTTCTTACTTTTTTTATTAGTTAAAGGTGATTTTAAAAAAAACAAAACAAGAAAAGGATTCTTTAAAAGTAATATTTTTTATAAGGAACACAATATTATTTTTTTTAATATATATACATATTTGAAAAGGGCTTGACCCATTTAGTAACAAGGAGGACATTTTTAAACTAAAATATTGATGACACAGATATTTTTGAACCAAACTATTAATGAAAGATATTTTTATTCATTTCACCTGGTTTACAGAAATTTCAAACCTTTTTCCCTTGTCGCATTTTTCTCACATGACATCATTTGAATTCCTCATTATTTGTCAAACCCGCCCCTTTCCACCTTTAAAAATTGATGTTATTTTTAAAAATAATGAACTACATGATTTATACAACATAAGTCTAATCGCTAATCCTTACATTCTCTTTCACTCAAATTTTGGACTAAAATCATCCCTATACTATGGCCTAAACATAAAGTAATCTTTGTATTACCTCAAAAAAGTACAAATTAAATTGAAATATTATCTAAAAAGAGGTCTACAAATAAGAGAGGGATATATTATAGCTCAACCAATTTTCTACTATTATGAGGTAACTGTGAAATGGTAATCCAAATTGTATAGGAATATATATACACAAAAATATTAAATTAGGCTGAATGATCTTTTATATATAATAAATAATAATTGGATCATTTTAGGTAAGTAATTTTTTAATTACCAATAAACATATTATTTAATTTATCCAATATATAATCCTAATATCAAAGAGAAAATGATCCAAGAATAGAAGTTAGTTTGGTATGAGAGAATATGTTTTGACATTTTACACAAATCTCATATTTTTTAGAGTTAATTTCAACTAATATCAATTTTTTTCAAAATTACTAAAAATTCCTTCTTTTTTTATACAAAAACGAAATCAGTAATACATGTCGAAAATATAGGAGCTGTTACGCCGAAAAATGACCGACTCTTAAAAAGAAAAAGTAAATAAAAATTTGGAAAATTGTTCGAAAATCGAGAATCAATCTAAACTCAATTAATTTAAGCAAGACCAATTCTCGGAATTCGAAATGACACAGAGTCGCCACCTAATTTTAAGGATAATTAGGAAACCGAATAAATATTTCAAAAGACTAACAGAAAATCTTTTAAAATTCAGAGAAATAGGTTCGGGTTCACATTTCCATTCCGGGAAGGTTTTACGCACCCGAAATGGCTGCTAAATGCAGTTATCCAACGATTAAAGTTTGACTAACTTTGACTTTGACTTGAAAATTTATTGCTTTTGAGATTGAATAGTTTTTGAAAGAATTTGATATGAATTTGACTAAATTGAAAAGCAATTGACCATACTTCAGAAAAATGTACATATATATATATATAGATAGATAAATTTTAACTGTATTTGAAAATACTGATTAACTTGAAAGAGTTTTGACTAAACTTAAAAATTGACTAAGTTTGAAAATTAGACTAAAATGATAAAATCATATTTTTTTAATTATTATTATCATATATTTTTTTTTAAAAAAAATCTTTTATATAAAATACTTTTCCCAAAATAATATAAATAAATAACATAATGATTGATCATGCCGGGGAATTCAATTAGACTGAAACCAATAAAATTAATGTTAGTATTCAAACAAATACAAATGTTTACACAAAATAAAATTAAGAGGAGAGTTGGAAGTGTTTTTGGGCCTTTGTCCCGTTAGAATCCCTGTATATACACTATCATATACACATTGATCAGTGTATATTGGTGTATATCAGC
>JAPFFP010000002.1:18948341-18958404 GCA_026153255.1 Solanum medicagineum | reverse complement strand
CAACAAAACTCAACCTCACACTATACTATTAACACCACATTCTTACTAGAAATTAGCAACATAATTCGAATACTAACCCTTTGTTCTATTATCTTCAGAAAATGCAAATAGACAAACTTTAATTTGAAACAAAATATCTTGCAAAAAGTATTGACTTACAATTCAATGTGAAAACACACACACACGCCAACGTACTATTGATCACAATAAAATAATTTCAACAATCACATACTAATTGGAATCCTACAAGTGGAGTTTGGGGAGGGTAGAATGTACGCAGACCTTAACATTACCTCATAGAGGTAGAGAGACTGTTTCCTAAGAATCCTCGTCAGAAAAATCCATAGATTAAACTAGATATGGAAAACAGGAACAGAAGAGAAAGAGAAAGTAAACAGAAAGAGCGACTAATAACAAAAAACATATGAAAGCAAGTAAATACGAGACAACTAACATATAATAATTTCACAAAATATTATTAACCAACAAATTATATGATCATTACGTATTGTTTCATAGTATATTATAAAATAATAATGCAATCACATTAAATTTGTCTGTACTTCAAATAGAACTTCATTATTACATAACGAAATTTACAATATGATACAACAATTTTTTCCATCCAAACAAGTTGTAATTCATCATTAATATCTTTGCTAGCCCCTCTTGCAAGGATTCAGGAATTAATCACTTCTTTCGCCACGTGTAGTATCAATCAGTGGCGGAGTCAGAATTTTCACTAAGGAGATTCAAAATCTGAATAAATAGACAAACGAGCTAGTCGAAGGGGGTTCGACATCTACAATATACCATAATTTGAGCTCAAATGGATTAAAAATCAGGTTGAATTATGACTCGTCCAATTTGACCTGTTAATTACAATAATTTCAATATATTATTATTTACTTTTTTATAACCATAATTTGAAATTCAGATCAAGAAAATTAAAAAAAATTACAAATGGATAGATAATTTCTCGAAGATGAGAACACACATTACACCAGTGCAAATAAAGAATCCTAAAAATAGATTGAAATTGAAGATTAAATTAGACTCAATTGAAGTTGTGAAAGGAATTAAATATTAGTGAAGATGATTAGATCAGACATGACACACTTGCAGTTTACTTGAAAGCATGATCCTAGATTAAATAAATATGGAGAACACCCCCTCTGCATTCCACAATAAGCATAAAGCTCCGTACAAATATGATATTACATTGTATATATTGTTGTTGATTATATATTAATATTTATTAATAAATATATCTTATATATCTTTGCTCAATCAAAAATAATACAAATAATTCTTTTTTTATTGATCGTTACTCTAGGGCTTATTGTTGTGAGAGACTCGAACCGAGACCTTAGGAATTATCATGAGTTCCTACTATAATTTCTTTCGTTCCCGACAACTCGAATATGAAATTTTTAATTGATGACGACTATCCCACTATGACTCATATAGTTATAATTATAATACAAATATTATCTTTGTCTCATTTTATATGACATCCCTTCCTTTTTGATCCGTCCCAAAAAGAATGTCACCTTTGGAAATAATTTAACCTTAAAATTTCTCTTTTATCCTTAATGAAATAATTCTCAACCACACCGTGCCAAGTCAAATAGTGTCACATATGGGACTGAGAGAGTAATTTGTTTGGTCAACAAAATTATTATTATGATCAAGTGTAATTACACTCTGTTAGGAGTATCAGGCGATAACGGAAGCGTGATAAGGATCGGGATTGATATTGAAAAGTATAAATAAATTAGGTAGGTAATAAATGGAGACACAGATTTAACGTGGTTCACCCAAAAATAGGCTACATCCACGGACGACGACGAGCAAAATATCACTTTAATGGAGAAGTGTACAACAAAACTTCACTGGGCCTAAGCACTACGAGGATATAATTTTTGTGTATCACTCAGTGATATAAAAGGAGTATTACAACACCCACAAAATACCCAATGTGTATCTCACAGAATTCTTAGGCTCCTCTCTTACTTTGAATGATAAATGAAAGAGATGAAGAGCTCCTTTTATAGGCAAAACCTTGCCTACAATTGTTGAAGAAATCTTGACAAGTTGGTGGCCAACTTGTTGAGAATAACTTGCCAAAATTTTACAAGTTAGGCAGCCAACTTTGTGGAAAAACTTGGCAGCCAATTTGATAGTTGCTTGTGCATTGCCAAGTTTGACAAATCTTGGTTTATCAATAAATGTAGGCTGACCAGATCTTGGGCCAGATTTCAAGACACTCCACCACTAAAAATTATACACTGTAATAGCCACTAAAGTGAAAGCAAATGCTTAGAAGTCAAATATTATTATAGCAAACCAACAAAATCCGAACCTTTTGGTCGTCAAGAATATGGTAACCAATACGGCGGCGTCAACATCATTTCATAACCGTTTTAACTGCCATCGGCGGCGTCGCCCACTCCCTTTGTCGTCTGCCGTCGCCCTTAATTTCTTCCATTTCTTCAATAAAAAATAAAAAATCCATTGATGGACTCGTAAAAAATAAAAAATAAAAATATAGAATGTCTTCCATCAACCAACAAGGTAATGCCATCAATTTTTCGGTAGATGAATAATCGACTTGTTTGGGATTGAGACGTTGTTATTGTTGTATAGCATGATTATATATTGTGTATTTGACTATTTTTCTTCTTTTGCGTGATTCAGGTTCGATGGATCTGGACATGGGGCTACCTTCGGCTCCAAATCCAATTTCGAACATGAATTATTCCGGGGAGCCATCAGCGTCCCCGTCTCCACGAGCACCGGCGCTTGTGGTGTCACATTCAAGCAAAGCTCTGATTCCATCAAATTCAGGGAAAGCCCTGTTTGTGTCAAATTCAGGGAAAGCATTACTTTTATCGAATTCAGGGAAGAGGATGGATCCATCAGGGAAGAAGAAGTATGTGAAACAGGTAACAGGACGACACAATGACACGGAGCTGCATCTGGCGGCTCAACGCGGGGATGTGGGTGCGGTGAGGGATATATTAGGGGAAATTGATGCACAGATGTTGAAAACCATGAACGGGGTGGAGTTTGATGCTGAGGTTGCTGAGATAAGGGAAGCAATGGTCAATGAGGTAAATGAATTAGGCGAAACGGCGTTATTTACTGCTTGTGAAAGGGGATACATTGATGTTGTTAAGGAATTGTTGCCTTATAGTACAAAGGAGGGGATCACCACGAAGAATCGTTCTGGTCTTGATCCCTTGCACATTGCTGCTAACCAAGGTCATCAAGGTAATGAGAAGAAATAAACATAGCTTTGAAGAATCGTTTGTGTTTCATAGATGTTCGATGGAGGTCGAGGATTAGGGTATGAGGTTAGTAGATAGTAGAGTGCAGTTTTGTTTCCCTTCTCAATTGGAGGTCCAGGATACAATGGAATAGCCGTACCTCAAATTTCAGCATATGATGGGAGGTCAAGAACGAAGCAAGTCACTCGATATTGCTTACTGGAGTCCAAAAACTAGTGTTGCCTTTACAAGAAAAGGAAAAAAAAGTACTTCATTTAGTTCAAAAATTAATCAATCAATCAGATCATTTGAATGTGAATATGACGATGGTGCAAGGGCTCGCCTTCTTCCACGATCACGATTTGTGGCCGGAGAAATGTAAAATAAGATTGCATCGTTTAGTTTGACAACTTATGTAACTCCCGTCTCAATTTCTCTTTTCGAGATTCAAACTGCTTAATTTTGACGTGTTTGTTTGAACATAGAATCTTAAGCTTTTTGAAATAAAATTTACATATTTGAAAACTATTTATGAAAAGTTAATGATCAAATGTATGTGCATTTTCTAAATTTAATTGCTAAAACAGAGAGGTAGGTCCTAAGGGCTGCGTATATTCTACTCTCCCCAGACCCCACTTGTGGGATTCCGCTGGGTATGTTGTTGTTGTAATTGCTAAAGCATGGAAAATGTATTTGCAGCTATTGTTAAGTTACTGTTGGAGCATGAGCCAGAGTTGAGCAAGACAGTTGGCCAATCAAATGCGACTCCTCTTGTAACTGCAGCCACAAAAGGGCATACATCAGTTGTCCATGAACTGCTTTCAAAGGATTCTAGCTTGTTAGAGATATCAAGATCCAATGGCAAAAACGCGTTGCATTTGTCTGCACGCCAAGGCCACGTGGATATTGTTCGAGCGTTGCTGGAAAAGGATCCTCAACTGGCAAGAAGAACTGATAAGAAAGGACAGACTGCTCTACACATGGCAGTAAAAGGTGTTAGCTGCGAAGTGGTGAAGTTGCTTTTGCAAGCCGATCCAGCTATTGTAATGCTTCCGGATAAGTTTGGCAATACTGCATTACATATTGCCACACGGAAAAAGCGGTCTGAGGTAATCACTGCTGCTTTATATTTCTTTAGATGGTTTACAACTTTCTCTTCCCAGCTTCGGTTGGATCTTAGTTGAGCATTCTCAAATTTCGTTTTAGATACGTCTGTTGGGGATCTTTTATAGCTGCATTTCAGAATTGTGTCTTATTAGGTGTAACTGAGACACAATAGGAGTTTAAATTATTACTATGGAGTAACTGGTAAAGTTGTTGCTATGTAACAGAGAGCTCACCGCTTCAAGCCTAGGAAACAACCTCTAGCAGAAATGCAAGGTTAGGTTATGTAAAATAGACCCTAATGGTTGGGTCCTTCCTCGGACCTTGTGCATAGCGGGTGCTTTAATGCACCGGACTTGCCTGTACTATGGAGTAACCTCTCTCTCCACTTCATGTCAAACACCTTATATTTAGAAGTTCTAGAGATCCCTAAAGCATTTATAGACATGCTTGAATAATTTTTAGAGATAACGATTAAAAACACAAATGAAATATCACTTCTTTTGTAGTTTCACACCGCAACTATCAGTTGTTCTCTTTTCCTACCTGAACTATTACCATCTACGTATTAAAATGCAGCTCAACTATCAGTTGTTCTCTTTTCCTACCTGAACTATTACCATACAACAACAATAATATACCAAGTGGAATCTCACAAATGGGGTCTGGGGAGGGTAGAATGTACCCAGAACTTACCACTACCTCATATAGAGGTAGAGATGTTGTTTCCTGAACTATTAACATCTATGTATTAAACCGCAGCTCAACTATCAGTTGTTCTCTTTTCCCACCTGAACTATTACCATCTATGTATTAAAACACAGCTCAACTATCAGTTGTTCAGGTGCAAAAGGGAAAATGTTTTAAGTTTTAATGCGTAGATAGTGATAATTCAAGTAGGAAAATGGAACAACTGATAGTTGGGCTTGCCGAACTATTACCATCTATGTATTCAAATACACCTCAACTATCCGTTGTTCAGGTACGAAAAGGGAACTGTTGATTCAACAGTTGAGATGTGTTTTAACTTTCACTACATAGATGATGATAATTTAGGTAGGAAAATGGAACAACTGATAGTTAGGGTATGAAACTCGTGAAAAATAGTTCAATTGTATTTTTGATTATTAACTCTAATTTGTATACAACGCTTAGATTTTATAAGGGTCTTAATAATCTCTATCAATGTACAGACTAAGAATAATTTTGTTTTGACATTAAAAGATTTGTGGTTTTGAAGTTAGCTTTGTATGACTGCAGATAGTGCAAGAACTTTTGTTGGTCGACGACACAAATGTCAATGCATTGACAAGAGAGCACAGAACAGCTCTAGACATAGCAGACGGGCTTCCTATGTCTGAAGAATCGGCAGAACTAAAAGAGTGCTTGACACGTTATGGTGCTTGTAGAGCCAATGAATTGAATCAGCCACGAGATGAGCTGAGGAATACTGTGACAGAAATTAAGAAAAAAGTTCATTCCCAGCTTGAACAAGCTCGAAGGACCAACAAGAACATGAGTGGTATTGCAAAGGAGCTTCAAAAGCTCCACAGAGAAGGAGTTAATGCTGCTACCAATTCTGTAACTATTGTTGCCTCTCTTTTCGCGACAGTAGCATTTGCTGCTATATTCACAGTTCCTGGTGGTGATCTTGATTCTGGATACGCTGTGGCGTCCAACACTCCTGCATTTAAGATCTTCTATATCACGAATGCTCTTGCACTCTTCACATCCTTGGCTGTCGTGGTTGTACAAATCACAGTAGTCAGGGGTGAGACAAAAACAGAAAAAAGGGTTACTGGAGTGATAAACAAGCTCATGTGGTTGGCCGCGGTTTTCACTAATCTGGCCTTTGTATCTGCCTCTTATGTAGTTATTGGACGGCGTAATATATGGGCTGCAATTTTTTGTACAATTGTGGCAGGTCTCATAATGGCAGGGGTTTTAGGTGCCATGACTTATTATGTTGTGAGGTCTAAAAGGATTCGGAAAAACAGGAAGAGGGAGAAGTTTACAAGGACTAGAACCAACTCATTTCACACGGAATTCTCTGATTCAGATTATAATCCAATGTTTGCTCTCTGATTCAAGCTATAAGTGGTTTCAGAGTATGTGTGTGTGCGCGTGTGTTATCTCAGTCAAGATATGAAGAACGGTAATCTGTTGCTGGGAATACTGAAGCTGCATTTCAGCAGCTTTGTAAACGAATTCGTCTCTGGAAACTGGCTGAAAATATTAATGGTAGATGAAGAGAAGAGAAAGCAATCACAGAAACATTGATTGTGGCTCTGATGATGAACCTTGAGTATTTGCAGAAGGTTTTTGTTTCTGCTGGAAGTGCATATTATTTGAATTTCTACTAAAGCAAATATACAGTGTCCCCTTATTCTTTTTTCCTCTCTCATTTTCCTTTTTGCCCATAAAATTTTGCCTTAATTCTTTTTTGGTGTATTTCTTTCCATTTTAACTCAGATTATCATCTTGTTAAGTAAAGTGCTTTTCTTTTTTAGACTTTTTGACTGAATATTGAAATTGTGGGAATAAGAAACTGGAAAAACTAAAATGAATATAAACATTTCAAGAATCTAACAGACTTTTAACAAAACTCTAACCAAATATCTGAAACACATTTAGATAGTCCTTCAAGGATATGACATCTTTTATGTTGAACCATGGTTTCAACAATGGACACAAAAATTCATGCTAAGAAATTAAAGCTATAAAATGAACATATGAACTGTGGCTGCACAAAGGACTCCAAGCAACTTGTACATCATGAGTTATAAGGGTAGGTTGGTCGATTATGACACTAGGAGAGAGTCTGTCCTTGTCTTTGGCTCACCCTGTATGCACTATGCGCAGGGCATAGGCTATGAGGCAAATGTGTCCTTGCTAAGGGTGCTGCCCCAAGATGGGTGCTGTGAGCGTTGCCTCCATATGGGCACAGATCTGTGTGATTGGTGGGGCGACATAGTCACAGGCGCACTGTTCAGTTGGCTACACCAGAGGCACAGGACCGTCCATGACACCGGACAATGGAAGGCTTGCAAAAGAGCCACGGGGCATGGTGAACTGGTCATAGGGCATGGCCAAGAAACCACCCATGACATTATGTTTGTTTCATAGCCTGTCTTAAGTAGGAGAATGCCTATACCATCGAACTTTCTACGTACTGTTTTCCTTGATTGTTAGCCTCTCGGGCTGTTTTTTAGCAATTCTCCATTTGCACTGACATGAGAAATGATGGTTGAAAGGGAATTTGTATATTCACCAGTAGTCTCTACAAGAGCAAAAACCATTCTTGAAGTGGTGAAAACGATGACGGTCCCTAATGACTATTTCTCTTTCAAAGCTAGCAGAAATCAGTTTCATAACTGCATGACAATCAGGACAAATACGAAGATTTTTCACTACACGAATGATAGTTGTTTTATCAGTTGCAATAAGTCCGAAAGCAACAGCCATTTTCTCACTGTGGAAGAACAGAGCCTTTTCCTTTTCCTCCTCTTCAACATCAAAAAATACCTCTCTGGTGCTCGCAACATGGCCTGCCCTCTTGAGTCGTCTATAGATCTCATCTATCATATCATATATTTCTCTGGCTTGAGGGTGTTTTTTCTCTTGGACACCAAATTCGTGTATTACCCCATTAACCTCAATCGAGCTAATCCCCCGTGATTTACCAATGCCTTTTTCTTTCATCAATTTTCGGACTCTTGAGGCATCTTCCCACCTTCCTGCATTAGTATATATGTTGGACATAATTGCTAAGTAGCCCCCGTCGTCAAGGTCAAGTTGGATCAAGTGTTCTATGGCCTTTTCAGCTAGCTCAACATTTCCATGTATCTTGCATGCTCCTAGTAAGGCGCCCCAGGCACCTGTGTGTGGCTCATATGGCATAGATTGTATCAAATTATATGCCTCATCCAGCAAACCAGCTCGACCAAGGAGATCAACCATACAACCATAATGCTCCAACTTTGGTGTTAAGCCAAACTCTTCAGACATGCCATAAAAGCACTGCCTTCCTTCATCAACCAACCCTGCATGCACACAAGCACACAGAACCCCCAAAATTGTCACATCATTTGGCCTTTCACATTCATCTTTCATGCGGTAAAAGAAGTTCAATGCAGTCCTACTCTGCCCATTCATTGAGGACCCCATGATCATAGCACTCCAAGCAACAACATCACGTTCAGACATCTTATTGAAGACATCTGCAGCACTCTCCAAATCACCACACTTGCTGTACATATCCACCAACGCTGTGCCAATCACAACATTTAACTCGGAATACCTCCTATCAATATATGAGTGCAACCGTTTCCCAGTATCCAGAGCTCCAGCTTGTGCACAAGCAGAGAGCAAGCTTACCAGGGTAACAGCATCAGGCAATAAATTCACTCTTTCCATTTCATGGTAAAATCTCATAACTTCATTAATCCTCCCATCACGTACGAGCCCTCCAATAACCGTATTCCAAGATACCAAATCCTTACAAGGCATTTCATGAAACAATCTCAAGAGACATTCAACTTCACCATTTTTGGCAAGACAACCTAAAATTGTATTATACATGGGTAAATCCTTAACAGGTGCTCTATCAAAATACTCTTTCGCTAGCTCCAAGTCCCCAGCTTTGACATACCCCAGGATTATGGTATGCCAAATTACAAGATCCTTACAAGGTATCTTCTCAAACAAATCCCGAGCTTTTCCCATGTCATTAAATTTGTTAACATAGCTCGATAACATCGCAGTCCATGTAATCTCATCTTTATCCGGCAATTCATCAAAGACTTTCTTCGTCATGTCCAAATCCCCCATGGCAGTATAAAAATCAACCAAACTAGTGCCCACAAAGATATCAAGATTGACCCCAATTTTAACCAACTGGCCATGAAGACTAACTCCTTTTGCAAACTCCAGTAAATCCGAACAAGCTCGAATGGCGAAAGGGTAAGTGAACTTATCAGGCTGGACATTGTTTACCCGCATTTGATCGAAGTAATAAAGGGTATATTTCGGAGCATGATTCTGTTGAAACCCTCTTATGAGGGTGTTCCAGACAAAGGAACTAGGTTCAGACATTTGGTCGAACAGTTGGGCTGCATATGACATGAGTCCAAGAGAAGCACAACGGGTGACGAAGTTTCCGATGGCGAAATCGCTGTGGTGAAGGCCAGTACGGAGGAGGTATACATGGAGGGATTTTAGGTGATTCAAAGTGGAGAGCTTGTTCGGAGACTTCAGCAGAGAAAGGGCAAAATGTTTCTGCTGCCACAGCCCGCTGCAAGGTCCAGTCATTGGCGCCTTGGCGGGACAAATTTTTAGGCGTCCGCTCTGGGCCTATTTGCCAGTAAGGGCACCTCCGCCCCAAGTGTATCTAGGTGGAGGGGTGTTGAAATTTTTTGACATATATTAGTAGTTTAACTTTATGAGTGAAATACACGATCTAGTTGCAGTTGAATTAATGATTATAAAACTTCTTTTTATTGATCTTGATTCACGTATAAATGTTGTCACTGAGGACCTAGTTGAATCAAAAAGCCCCAAAGTCTCATATCATAGATTGTTTATCAGAAATATAGGTCTCTACAATTAGTCGCGCTTCTTTGAATTGTGAAGTAGCAGTTAGTCAATGCAACTTTCGACGCTCATCATGGGTCATCCGGAAACAGTCG
>JAPFFP010000002.1:18922598-18942487 GCA_026153255.1 Solanum medicagineum | reverse complement strand
TCTGTTGCTGCTGGAAATTTGGAGTTCATTGTGCTTTTGTCATTCTTCTTATTATTTGGGGGAAAAGATTGTATTGCGCTTCCGTTGTGTTTAGTCGTTGCTTCCCCAACAATATATGGCTATCTAGGTCAATTCTCATTTCCTTAACCCTATGAAAACTTCCCCATGCGACTGCTAGATGTAGGAGAAGCAATGAGAGGGAGACCTAGTTGAATGTTCCACATGTCTGAAACACGCGTCCGCATTGATAACAAGATGACTTATCAGGTACGTGTCTTAATCTTACTTGCTTATGATGTTTACTTACAAAACAAATTAGATCTGAAAAAATTAAAAGCCCTTCGAATAGTTGGGTTCGGCTCGTCAAAATTCAACTTTGAATAGGCCAATTTGGTGCTTCCTTCAACCAAGATCTTCTCCATATTCATTCCTCCTTATCTCATCTACTGAAGGCAACTTCTTAAGATCCTATGTTTCCTCCTTCTCCATCCTATGATTTCGCATCAAACATACTTTGTCTTGAGAGGGTGGTATCTCAAAAGAACTGAAACAGCGAGGGGAGTTCGACTCTAAAATTTGGGCTATTTGGGGTAAGATTTGATCTAGTTTTGCACTAAATTTCAGTCCTAGTTAGTTCAAGTTCGAAGTTTTAGTCATATTGTATGAGGGGTTGTATGAAAATTGTATTGACTTTTATTTATTTATCAGGACATATAGTATACGAAGATGAGAATGCAAAGAATTGACAAAAGACGCATCTGATGACATGCGGACAAGTGAGTCATTCATGCAGCAAAGATTCAGATATATATGGCCAAGGTAGAAAGAGGACTTTCTGTTCACTTTAAATATAAGATCATCTTAGGTGAGTTAGTTGATCATGCACACGAAATTTGCAGAAAGTTTGTTCTGCTAATGATTTTAATTCTCGATCTACAGTATCTTATACATAATACTAACAAGTAACAATTAAAATTGCAATGTATTGAATTGAAAGTTCAGTAGCCAGATGAACATAATCTTCTGCAATTGTACATATTCCAAATTGATAATTGGTGAATGAAGTTAGTAATAACAGGTTAATTTTTTTCGCAGGAAATGGTGACTAGTATAAAATGACCAAAGAAGCGGCAATTCACTTGTATAATGGAAAATGAGAATGTGTCAGTGACAATGGGGGCTATGTACATTTGAGGCAAAATCACTTTTTTGAATTTCAGCTTCTAGCTCATTAACAGTGAAAACGATCTGTGTGTAAAATATGAGAAGGGTTGGCATTTGTGGGATCATTCACATGGAGATCGACATGGCGAAGACTTGGAATATGATTTGATGTGTTCTCAAGAGAGGTAGGAAAAGGGCTAAGAAATATTAACTCTGCAATGAAAATTAGACTTGATGAAGCCTTTATCGGCCTTTTCCTGGAAGGTAGTTAAGGTAAGGTATGCGATTTCAAGATTCAATTACCATTGTGAATTAGTTTTCAATTATGTACATAAATACTCATGATGTTTCCTTCTTTTTTTTTGTCAGTCAAAATTCTTGAAAATAATCGATCAATATATTTCATTGTATTCTAGCATGATGGGTAAGAAAGAAGCAAGACACCGGAAAATTGCAATAGTGAAAATAGAAAATAAAGTCGGTCAGTGTGCGCATTCTCTAGATGTCATTTGGGTTTATATAAAAAGCCAGTTTACTTATTAGAGAATGTGACATCAGCCATGGAATAGTTCTTTCTTTGTCAGCTGTTAAACCGTTTTCTTTTGTTCATCCAAATAATGCGGTCATCGATTGTTTTATGAATCCTGCAATAAAATTAGGTGTAGATACAAAACTTGTTGCTACATAGACACGTAACAATGTGGACTATAAAATCAAAATTAGACTTGATGAAGTGTTCATCGTCTTACATTGTTAACAGATTGCCGCATTAGTAGTTGGATGAAAAAAAGAAACTGGTTTACTAGACGGGGAAAAAATTAAATAATTATTCCAAGGTCAAAGTCACATTCTCTAACAAGTTCACTAGCTTTCTTATATAGATTCGAACGACGTTTAGAGAATGGCACACCAATTGACTTTATTTTCAATTTTCAGTACAATTTCTTGGCTCTTGCAGCTTTTTTACCCTCCATGCTAGAATATGATAAAATATATTGCTCAATTGTTTTCAAGAAATGTGACTAAAAAGGTGAAATATCATGAGTGTTCATACATAAATTGAGAACTTATTCAAGATGGTATTTGAATCTTGAAAATTTTACCATACATTAACTACCTTTCGAAAAAAGGTTGTTAGAAAATTAAGATTTCTCTAGAAACTCCTAAAACGTAGATATTTTTCTAGTAGATAAGTCTTTTGATTTAAAAGTGAGTGGTGGTTAGTGAGCCACATATGTATATAGTTTGGCGTGAGATATCTTGCTTATTATGTCATTGTAGTTCTCACACTTTATCTATGTATAGATCTTGTGTAACGAAACATCTCGAGTGAAGTATAGAACAAAATAATCTTCAGCGTTTTCTTTCTCCCTCTTCAGGTTACTGTAGAAATTTACAGCTACCACTTTCTACTATTACACTTTGTAGACTTGAAGTTTTCTATCTTTTCTCTATAACATGGTATCAGAGCACTTCTCCTAAGGGATCTAAATCAAATATTCTTGTTTAGCTCATCTACTTTCTGTTTTTCTTGAATTTGCTAGCTTGAAAATTCATGGCACAATGACGGGTACTCCGACTTTTTACCGGAGAGAACTATCACATTTGGGCCATCAAGATGGAGGCTTATCTAAAGGTTCTCAACTTGTGGGAAGTTTTTGAGCTTGGAGAACCTGCTGTCCAGCCATTGAGAGTTAATGCAACTCTCAATGAAATCAAGAAGTATGATTAGTTGTGACTAGATCTCCAAGAGCCCTTACCAACATAACAAGTCTTACGGACCTGATGTTTACCAGGATTATGGCTTGTGAAACAGCCAAAGAGGCCTGGGATAAGTTAAAGGAGGAGTTTGAAGGCAGCGACAGAGTAAAATCTGTCAAGACTTAAGAGTCTTAGCTTTGAAGAGAGAGTTTGAGCGTTTGAAGATTAAAGACTCGGATAGTGTGAAAGAATACTCTTGCAAGCTCATGGAGATTGTAAACCAGATAAAAATACTTGGTGAAACCTTTCCAGATCAGAAAGTCGTAGAGAATATCTTGGTCAGCCTTCCAGACAAATTATCAAAAATCTCAGCTATTGAAGAGTCTTGTGACCTGACTGCTCTTATAACGGCTGAACTGATCTCCAAATTGCAAGTCCAGGAGTATGAGAAGTGAAGGGATAGTAGAAGATGCCTTTCAAGCAAGGCATAACTTCAAGCATCAAAAAGAAGGAGAAAGGTCTGGGTTGGATAAATGAGGAGAGATAAAATCTGGTGGAAACCAAGGTGATTCATCAAGAAAAGGGAAATTTCCACCTTGTGGTACTTGTGAGAAGACAAATCACTTAAGAGAATAATTGTTGACAGAAGTCAAAGTCTCAAATTCAATGTAGATATTGTAAGTATGAAATATTGAGAGGTATTGAAGGCAAAAGCAAAAGCAAAGTGGTCAGTCTTGACAACGAGTGAATTTCGTGGATGATCACCAAGTTGAAAAATTAGAGGAAGAGGTTTTCACTGCCTCACATACATCTCATGTTGATCGATGTAATTGGTATGCTGATAGTGCACACACAAGGCACATGGCTATTGATGAACATTTGTTTGTTACATTGGACAGATTCGATAGAACTAAACTGAAGCTTGGAATCAGTGCATTGGTGCAAGCTAACGGTAGCGGGTCAGTAAAATTTCCTACGGAAGAAGGAATGAAAATTATTAATGATGTTCTTTATGTGCCAAATTTGACTAAAAACTTTTGACTGTAGCTCAGTTGCTTCATAAAAATTGTTCTCTTAATTTGAAGGACAAACAATGTGTCATGTATGACCCTAAAGGAAGCGAAGTAGCAAAAATTAGCATGATTGACAATTCCTTTCCAATTTCATGCTATTCTGTTGATAATTGCTCTTTCAATGTTGAATTAAGTGATACTTGGATTTGGCACAAAAGGTTCGGTCATTACAACCTCAGCATATAGAGTTGACCGACAAGTATCATGAGCAAAATGATCCTCTTAAGACTCTCTTTTTCTTCCAAGAAGAAAAGAAACAGACACACAGGGAGAAAACAATGAATAGTAGGAGGAAAAAGTATAAGTAATGAAAAGAAAAGGCCTAGTTGTGAGAGTTAGGAGTCAAGCTAACCTAAACACCATAAGAACCACTATATATTTGAAAGTGTAAGGGGAAATTTCAACCAATTGTTTTCCCTTCACATTCAGAAGAAAATGTCGCTATAATTCAGAAGACTAGGACTGGTGCGATTGATGTCTCATGAATGCATATACTAGTACCTGTTTGAGATTGAATAGGAAATTCTTGGTCAGATATGCTTGAACAATCGCACGCGCACTGAGAAACAGTAGCTGATACCCATTTTCCTGCAGTTAATAAGCTAAAACATATCAACACAAGTATCCATGATAAACTATTAAAGAAAATTAGTATCAGACGCATAACTAAATATTACTGTTTTGTAGAACTAACGGATTGTACAAATGCAAAAGAAGTACCTTGATTGCAGAGAAAAGTCTGGCAGTTCCAAAATGTGTCCAGTCCTTCCCAACCAAAGGCATAAATTGACCAAGAACATCAGACCTAAATGATGAAACATGTACCCCAAAAGGTATGTTATCATATATATCCACATCCATATTCAATTTTGAAGTAACATAAAATGTGGATTATAACTTTTACTTCTAAAGAAATACTAATCACTAAGCATATGGTTCGCACATAAGCCAGATGAAGCTTAAAGCAGCCTATTCCTCAACAGGCATCCCAAAAAAGAGATATCTGCTCAGTGTACAACTCAACTACAGATGAATCAGAATTTTGGTCCTTCAGCACTACTCATTTCCAATAACTTTGCACAATCTAACCTTGTCAGAGTTTATTGATAGGCTCCTGAACCTTTTAGGTTATAGATATTTAGGGAAAGATATAAGGGATATAAATGCATTAAGCAATTTTCAACTGAGTCAGAACTTCTGCTAATCTAGTAACTTAGACAATGCAAATCCATATGTTGTCTAAAAAGAAGAACAAGAATCAACCCATATTTATGCTGCAGTTCAAGAAAATACAAACTACCAACTCCATCCCGATTTCTTTGACAGAACACCTATATTTATATATGAAATCTTTAATGACTTCACAGGGCTATATAAGTTCAAGTATGCAAAAGACAATCTACTAGATAGCATGTACAAGCTATCAATCTCGAAGGCCAAAATTTTTAGTGCAAAATCTTACTTGGTAATAGTCCCATCAACATCAGAAATAACAATTTTTGTGTTCCACTTCCACAAGTATATATGGGCTTCAACCTGTTTCATAAAGTTGCTTGAGCAACAAAACTAAGATGCAAAAATATAGTAGACCACAGCATTAGAACTAAAATCTTTTGAGTGCAAGAAAGACCTCACACCTTTTGCTCCCCTAGGACTCGGGTTGAGAAAATGAACGTTACCACATTCTGCCCCTCCTTCAAGTTTAAAGATGTGATTTGACTGGAAGTGGGAATATTTGTTCTCACAAGTTGCTCCTGAAGAGATACCTTTCCTCCTTGAGTGATTGCTGTTTGTTCTATAGGCTGGTACATTGAACTAGATTCAGAATCAACAAAGGCCTCTTCGTTTGATGAATTACAGTTACTTTTCTCAAGTGTCTTAACCCTTCTAAATGGATTTGGCCAGAGAGTCCATCGTCGTCCAGAAGGAACTGAAGAGATCTCACTATTGTCCTCTCCTGATTTTGAGGTCTCCTCCGGCTCCACAGGTATGGCATCAGCAAATTCAACAGGCAATTCCATATCACATTCAGTCATGGCAAGAATGATAGGAGCAGCTCTATCCCACAAAATATAGTTTCCTCGAATTCTGACAACTAAGTTCTCGCTCTTGATTATGGATTCTGAATAACTTCTGCATTCCTCTTCAGATATGCGATTTGCATCAAAGGCTTCTCTAGCAGCACTAGAACCCATTCCAGCATGAAGCAAGTTGCCACAAAGAGACACTTCTACCCCTGTCACTATTACCAAAAGTGTGAGAATTAGTGAGAAGTTTCAAAAAATAAAAAACTAAATGAGAAGCTACAATCGTAATCAACAACAAGAGGGAACCCCCCCCCCCCCCAAAACTTGTGTTGAATCAGCTTTGTACCTTTGAGAACAGCTTCTATAAGACGCTTCACATTTTCACATCGAGTACATTCATCTGGTTCTTGCTGGCCAGTTTGTATTTGTTCAGTTGCTAAAGATACATCATTTTGTTTCTCGGGGTGTTTATCACTAATAACATGATGGTCTACTGAGCCATCAGAACCATTAGAATCGAGCGCTGATTCACCTTGCTGAAGGGTTTTACTAGGATTTAACGAGCTGCTGTTTCCCAGTTTCCCAGGAGGCTTCTTTTCTAAACCATCAACCACTTCCACGATCTTCACTGGAGAAACCACATCTGGCTGATTTACCTCATTCTCAACATGCGTGCCAGATGCTGGTAGCTCCAAACAGCTGTTGGACACCGCATTATTCTTAATGACACGTGATGTAACCTCCACGTTGCCATTTTCCTGGTTCTTCACATTCAGATCCACTGGAAATTGACCATCTACTTCAGAAACATCTGTCTGGCACTCAACCGTACTGCTCTCGTTGTTCAAATTGCAAGCGTCTGCAGGAGCAACTTTTGGTGACTCATGATAACTCAGATACTCATCAGCCCATGTAGCTTCACCTGAGATGAACTCTGAGTTACTATCACAAAATTCTGTCCCCTGACCAGGGCCTAGATGAAACCTAGGCGTGTCTAATTTGACATCTTCCACATCCCTTTCAGATGATAAGATGGGTGCTTTCAATATATGGCCATCCACACTCACCATAACAACTTCAGAACTGGAGTCCTGTGATTCCAACACCTCCTCAACATCATCCGAATCCTCATATTTGCTGGAACTAAATTCTGCTTCAACCGAATCCTCCAAAGAGGATTGTCCATCCTGAAACTCATAGGATCTCCTGTCACCATCAGAATCTCCCCTGTCTAATTGTTCAACACCCAATGTCGCGCCTTCATCTGACGACGATAAATCGGCTTTATTTGAGTCATTATCCTCCTTTAAACCTTCATTATTGTTCTTATCAAGATCACTAGTAACCCCTTCTTCCTGTTTACCAGATCCCCTCGAATCCCCCCCATTCCCCTCATTCTCATTATCAGCAACAACCTCTCTGATAAAATAAGCTTCACCCGAATTATCAAGATACATATGAAAATCAGCCTCTACGCCATTAACTTCAATTCGAACCACTTTTTCTGCCCCTTTAAGTACACCCTGAAATTTACCGAATCGAACATGCCAAGGGGTACTCCTAAAAGTCTCATCATGCTGCTTCACAACAATTATGTCAACTGCTCCACCAAAAGGGTGAAATGGGGTGGCAACTGAATACACACCCTGTGTTATAAAGCTACTAACTTTACCAACCACATTCATTTGCACCCCTCAAAAACTCAAACCCCAGACAAAAAAATTATCCAAAACTCCAAGTAAATCGAAAACAAAGCCTTACAACGACTCAATGGCATCTGCATGCAATCAAATAGTAGCAAAATCATGCGTGATCATACATATTACAGCAAAATTACAATTTTCAAAACCCAAATGACATAAACTTTATATCTATAACCTTCAAAATACAAAACCCAAATGAAATTTTTCCATGGAAATGCATGAGAACGAAGGATTCATGAAAAAAAAAAATTAAAATAGAAACTTACAGATTGAAATTTTCGATGAAACAAAATTGAATGTAGCCCAGAAAATGTTGAAGCTTCAATTATAAGTGGATCAATTCGAAATTGATCTCACCGCTGAATGGGGTTGGAGAAAGAAGAAGAATATAAGAAAATATACCCCAATTCTTTCTCTTCAAATTTTTGTTTTTTAGTTCTTCGGGTGGCACATAATTCAAACTATATACAAATTTCTGTTAATATTGTGAAATGGAGTATATTTTTTATTTTATTAATAAAATTTAAAATATTAAAAAATTAACTAGGGTCTCCATTTTTTGAAAATGCACAGTTAGATATTTCAAATTATTTTTACTATATTATCAGTTAAATACTTTAACTTTTAAAAATTAATTTAAATTAGTGTTGAATGTCTATGGAATAAAGTAAAAATGAATTTGAGTCCATATATAAATTTGTACTCCGTATTTGATTGTTAATTATAAAATAAGAAGTCAATAATATCCCCAGTGGAATTCTACACGTGGGGTTTGGGAAGGGTAAAATGTACACAAACTTTACCATCAGGTCATAGAGATAGAGTGGTTGTTTTCAGAAAATTTTTGTTTCAGAAATTAAGTTTCATGAGCAGAACATATTAAATATGGAAAAAATGGGAAAAAGAAAAGGAAAAAAGGAAGAACGACTAATAATAACAAACAAATGATAGTATGTAAATACGAAAAAAAATGTATAATGACAACACATGATATAAAAATACGACCAATCCTACCAATCTACTATATCATGAGGTCAAATATCAATCTACCCTTATTAGTCTACTATCATAATACGCGACCTCCATCCTTTTTATCTAACGTCATTTCCTCGGTGATATGAAGTTTCGTCATATCTTATTTGATCACTTCTCTCCCATACTTCTTCGATCTATCTTTATTCCTCCGCGTAACCCTTAAATCCAACCTTTCGCACCTCTAACAGGAGTATCGGTACTTCTTCTCTGCACATATATCCAAACTATTGCAATCTCACTTCCCTCATCTTGTTAATCACAGAGGTCACCTTTAACCTCTTTCGAATTGTCTCATTTCTAATTTTATCACTTCTAATATATCCGTACATATAATTAAATTAATATTTTATCGAGAAACGGAAATTACAGTATAAATTAAAACAAAAGGAGTAAGTTTGGGGGATAAAGAAGTGTAAACAAAAGGAATTGAATGAACTTTTGGGGAAACCAACCAACCGCTCATAAATTCCTATACAGGATATCTTAAAGGATCAAATAATACATCACTTCGATCGAAACTTCTGTATTTACTCGAGCTTTTATTTCTTTCCTACGTTCCTTCTTCATTTTTTTTAAAAATTATCATTATTTTTTAAATATATTTTTCATCATATTAATATAAAAAGTTATAATATCTTAATTTAATCTAATTTACCTTTAAAAATTAGTTAAATTGATTATTGAAAAATAAAAAGAAAAAGAAACATGACCACTGAAAAAAACAAAGAAAGTAAGAGTTAATTTGAACATCAATTTTATATAAATAGTATACTAATAAAATAATCGTTTCAATCATTATTTTCTCAAGACACATGCAAAATCTAAAGTAAACAAAGAAACAATAAACAAGAGACAATAAACAAGGGAGTAGTTCTTTTTAGGGGGGTGGGGGACAGATTGGAACTTTTTTTTTCTTTAGTTTTCCACTCAATTGATGCCCGGAGCTCATAAAGCCTGATAAAATTTGAAGCATACTGCAAAATTCATATGAGGTGCGAGCTCATAAAGCCTGATAAAATTTGAAGCATACTGCAAAATTCATATGAGGTGCGTTCCCAATAGAATTTTATCATACCATACTAGAACTATTTCTTATTTATTTAAAGAATAACTTCACTGTTATATTCATCATTGAGGTTCAAATCCAATTTATATGAGGTTGTGGTCTAAGTTGTACGGATTCTTCACTTTCAATTTCTATCTTTATAATCAAATTCTCAAAAAATACATTACTTTTGAAGAATTTAACACTCACCTACTGACATTTTTGAAAAAATTGAGAAATACATATTATGATAAGTTCTACAATTGAATCGTAACTGCTTTGGGGGGTGGAGGGAGGGGAAGATTGAACAGAGAACCTTAACACCAACCATTGACAACAAGCTTTGATGCTTGGTCCGAACACAATAGCTAGGTTTTTGGTATTAAAATTTTATTGGTTTGAAAGTCATTTTGGTGTTGAAAAGTTTTTTTTTTTCTCAATTTAGATGACATCATTTTGTTTAGCATAAATTATGAAAAATGAAGATTTTTATAATTTACGGTATAAAATAAAATTTGATATTTATGTAGCAATAGATTATTTCATTTTAAGAGTAAAAGATAGAATTTTAAAATTGAATTATTTTCAATATGAAAATGCGACATTCATTTAAAACAGATTTAAAAAAAATGTACCACATAAATTGAGACATACGGAATTTTGGGAGCTAGAACATGAGACTGTTATTAACAAAGCTTGAAGCTTCAAGCTTCAAGTCATACTTACAACAGCAACAACTATGTATTCAATGAAATTCCACAACTGATATTTGGGGAGGGTAAAATATACATAAACTTTATTACTTGCTCATGAAGATTGAGAGATTTTTTCTAAAAAATCCGAATTCAAATGCAATAATTTTAAATACAAAAAAGAAAATAAAGCATGTCACAAGAAAATAGTGTAAAGTCTATTAGAAGGGAGCAACAACAAATATATATAATGATGGATGTCAAATGCAACAACTACAATAATATGTTAGTACCATGGCAAATACATACCACCCTAACCTTCTACCTTAAGCAAGATAATGGTACATTACGTATTAACTCTCTACTCTAATACATATCTTTCACACCTTTAATTATTGAAGACCATATTTTCGATAATTTGAAGTTGCATTATATATTTTGCCGTATCGTCTCTCCTTAATACTTTTTTGATCTATCCCTATCTCTCTGATATCCTGTATAATTAACCTCTCTCACCTCCTCACTAGTGCATCCATGTATCTCATCTTGACATATCTAAACCTTCATCTTGATCTCACTTCTCTCATCTTGTTCACTACGAGTATCACTCCTACCTTAAAATTAAATAATATAAATTTTGGTCAATTTTTTAAGAATAGCCTTTTTATCACATGAGCAACAACATATGAGAATTTTAATTTTAAAAGATTAAATTGATCTAATTTTATTTAATTTAAAAAATTAATTAGATCAATATTTGATAAATAAAAAATGTCACACATGTCGAGAGAAAGAGTATTTATATACTCTCTCTATCTCAATTTATATGATAGTATAGTTAAAGTTTTTTAAGATTCAAATTTGAAGTTTTAAGATTTTTGAAATAAAATCTCATGGAGTATTGAAAATCTATATAAAAAAATAAGAAAATACTACAAATCACAATAATGTATAACTTTAAATATGCAAAAAAAAACTTATAAAAAACTTAATTAATAAATTTGAATCTCAAAATTTTAACTATTTCACGTGAATTAAAACGAAGCTAGTTTGTTTTTAACATGTGTAAAATTAGGTACACATTAATTAGGAATTAGGTTACACGAGCAACTAATTTAATCCAATTTCAAACTTACCATTTACTGCTGAAATAACCAAAATTTCCCAATATATTAATTCTCAAATCTCAATATAAAATATATAAGGATTCATACGTGTGATGTAGGTGGTCAAGTACATTTCATGCACGACTATTTCATGACTTTTTATTGGGCCTACTATATTAATACATTTTTAAATTTGAATCTAATTGATATTTGTATATTTTCTTAATTTTGAATGCGTATAAATAAACATTTAAAGTTATGTAAAATTGAATATGTAGACATACAAATTCTAGTGATATATACAAATTTGTTCGAATATGTCTTATATGAATTACCGTATAAAATGTGTATGTCTATTTGTTTACACTCAAAGTTGGAGGTCGTAGATATCAACCAAGGCCAACTTAAAAAAAATATGTTTATGCATTATGTGTTATCAATTATTATTATTACGAGGGTTCACAAGAAACAACCTCTCTACCTCGATGAGGTAGTGGTAAGGTCTACATATATTCTGTCCTTCTCAGATCTCACTTGTAAGATCTCACTAGGTATGTTGTTATATTTGTGTAAGGGAGTGTTCGGTATGAATAGAAATGCTTTTTGAAAAGACATACATAGATAATTGTGTCTTTTAACTCTAGTTCAACTTGCATGTATACACTCTAATTTGGGGTGTACACAAATATATATAGGGAAAAGGATCAAAAATATCCTTATACTATCAGAAAGGATAAAAAATGTCCTCTGTTTATACTTAAGCTCATTTATGCCCCTGTACTATCATAAATGATAAAAAGAAAATGCCATTATACTATCAGAAATGGGGCAAAAATGTCCTACATCTGTTAGTACCATTTAACCGGGGCATTTTTGACCCATTTCTGATAGTACAAAGGCCTTTTCGACCCTTTTTCGCATATGAGATATTCCTTTTTAAACATATTGTGTTCCTAATAAAAAAATATTATTTATAAAGAACTTTTTTCGTATTTTTTTAAAAATCACATTAACTAATAAAAATGTAAAAAAATAATTTTTTTCTTAATTTCATTTTATCAATTAAAATAAAACATTGTATCCCTGTAACAAATAATATATATAATAAATATAAGATTATAGTAAACCCAACATTAATTTTTATATAGATAACAATAAAAATAGTAATTAGAATAAAACAAAAAATATTTTAAATTTTTTTCTCGAATTGAAGTAGGATAAAATATATATTATTTGTTTCAGAGATATCATGTTCTATTTTAATTGACAAAAGAGATTAAGAAAAAAAATTATTTTCTTATATTTTTATTAGTTAATGTGATTTTTTTGAAAAATAAGAAAAAATTTTTTAAAAATAATATTTTTTATTAGGAACTCAATATGTTTAAAAAGAGTATATAATATGCGAAAAGGGTTAAAAATGCTCTTGTACTATCAGAAAGGATAAAAAATACTTTTTGTTTATACTTTGGGTCATTTATGCCCTTGTACTATCAGAAAGGGTAAAAAATGCCCTTGTACTATCAGAAATGGGTCAAAAATGCCCTGGTTTAAACGGTCCTAATGGGCTTAGAGCATTTTTGACCCATTTCTGATAATACAAGAACATTTTTTCACCCTTTTTAATAGTGCAAGGGCATAAATGAATCCAAGTATAAACGGAGGATATTTTTGATCTTTTTTGATAGTACAAGGACATTTTTGACCCTTTTCCCATATATATATATATAAACTTCAATAAAGTTCAATAAGTAGACATATACATCTTAAGTGGCATCCTACATAACCAATTTGCATCTTACATGGCATCTATGTGTATTATACCAAGTACAATATGTGTGTATATTTATTCAAAATTATACAAATTTAAGTATCTACTTGTTCACATTCAAAATTTAAAAACATAAATGCTAAGTAAAACCAAATTAAAGGACATATTTATGTATCACACCTTTAAAAAATATGTGTTCACTATTTTAACTTTTCAAAAAGTATTTATATAAAATCTAAATCAATATTATGGAGGAAAGGAGAAGGGAATGTGTACATGTACCCATTTAAAATTTTAAGTTTATAAATTCTAAATTTTAATCTTTATTTTAATTTATTAGGTGAATTTTTTGGTAGATTACTTACACACATTCAACGAATATCTTAACACAAATACAAAATTTAGACTATGACAGATTCGCCCCCCGTGGACATGAGATGTTGGGGATATAAAAGAGACTATAAATATAAATATCACTTATAAAATTTATTTTTATATTTGTTGATTGGAAAAATTATTTTCTTGAATTAAGATTTTATTTAAAATATTTTGACCAAATAATAATTAGAGAAAATGACAAATCCATATCAAACACAACAAATTGATATTTACAATTTGGTTCGACTTTGTTGGGATAATAACGTAAATATCCTTCTTATAAATTTCCTTTTGTTAACTTCACAATGAAGACTATTATCACCTTTTTTTCTCCAAAACAAGATCCAGATCTAACACAAAAGGCTAATTTCGTCATTTCCTTAATATCTTCACCTAAATTTTACTCTTTATTCATTTCGTTTTACTCCCCACCTTAATTTCTCCTATTCCCAAAATCCTCTCACATCGCTTTTCCGGCCCGTTATCTTCGCCGGCATTGCCGTCGTCCTCCTCCGTGAACCACCTTGACCCGCCACACTCACCGGCGTTTCTATTTTCCAAAATGACGAAATCACCCCTCCCCTTCTTCCTCCTCCTCCTTTGTCTCGTCTCGTTCACAACCGGCGAGATAAAAAAGCTGAAAATCTCCTCCGATCCACGTGCTATGATCCTTTTCGAGCGGTTCGGGTTTACTCATACGGGTCAAGCCGCCATCAGCGTCTCCGCCGTCTCTGTTATCTCAACCTTAGCCACGCCGGACCCTTCACGGCTCGGGTTTTTCCTCTTATCGGAAGAAGCCCTTATTCAAGTTCTCCTTGAACTCCAACAAAACCCTACATTTTGTGTTCTAGAATCCAAATTCATCAATCTTTTGTTCACCTTCCGTGATCTTTCTCCACCCCCAGATTCTTCGTTTAACCGATCTTACCCTGTCACTTCTCCCAATGAATACTCTCTCTTCTTTGCAAATTGTGCTCCGGAATCGAAAGTATCCATGGATGTCCGCACGGAACTGTATAATCTTGATAATCAAGTCAAGGATTATCTCTCTGCTGGTCTTACTCAGCTTCCCACGTTGTATTTTCTGTTTTCACTTGTGTATATTGGGTTTCTGGGGATATGGTTATCTGTATGTTTCCGTAATAAGAAATCAGTTCATCGGATTCATATGCTTATGGCTGCTTTAGTTGTAATGAAGGCATTGAATTTGATTTTCGCAGCTGAGGATAAGCATTATGTTAAGGTTACTGGAACTGCTCATGGTTGGGATGTGTTGTTTTATATTTTTCAGTCACTTCGTGTTGTTTTGCTGTTTACTGTGATTGTTTTGATTGGTACTGGGTGGTCGTTTTTGAAGCCATTTTTGCAAGAGAGGGAGAAGAAAGTGTTGATGATTGTGATCCCACTTCAGGTTTTGGCCAATGTGGCATCCATTGTGATTGGCGAAACGGGTCCATTTATTAGGGACTGGGTAACTTGGAATCAGGTGTTTTTGATTGTTGATATTATTTGTTGCTGTGCAATTATCTTCCCTATTGTTTGGTCGATTAGGTCATTGAGGGAGACATCGAAGACTGATGGGAAGGCTGCAAGGAATTTGTCAAAATTGACTTTGTTTAGGCAGTTTTACATTGTGGTGATTGGATACTTGTACTTCACAAGGATTGTTGTGTTTGCATTGAGGACAATTGCAGCATATAAGTACCAATGGGTGGCAAATGCTGCCGAGGAGATTGCCAGTTTAGCATTCTACATAGTGATGTTCTACATGTTTAGGCCAGTGGAGAAGAATGAGTACTTTGTTCTTGACGAGGAGGAAGAAGAAGCTGCAGAGTTGGCTCTTCGAGATGAGGAGTTTGAGCTGTGAAGTTGAGTTCTGGTGGAAAGTGTACTGTCATTTATGCGGTTTGCAGCCTAACACTGTGAGTTCACTGAAGTGATAGTTAGGTTTGCTGGGATGAATTATCATTTGCTGTTATTTTACTTTTTCATTTTATTAAACAATATTTTGGTCTGTAGTAATAGCACTGTAATCATGGAACAGTGGTTTGCATTTTTGGATATTGAAAGTTCTTTCATTAAAAGTGTTATGTAGACCTCATTTTCGTTGATATAGTGCTTTGTCATGATTTTCCCTTGTTGGTCTTTTCTCTCTTCTTTTTCTGCTTGTGGGTTTTGAGCTGAGGGTTTTAGGAAACAACGTCTCTACTTCTTTGAGGTAGCGGTAAGGTCTGCGTACAATCTACCCTCCCCAGACCCCACTTGTGAGATATCACTGGGTATGTTGTTGTTGTTGGTCTTTTCTCTCTTCTTTACTCCCCGGGGAAGTTCATGTGCTTGAATAACAACAAGAACAACATACCAATGGAATCCCATAAGTGGGGTCTGGGGAGGGTAGGATGTACACAGATCTTACCGCTACTTCATAGAGATAGAGAGACTATTAATCCTAAGTTCATGTGCTTTGAATATGAAATTATAAAGTTTGTAGTTTTCCATTGAGAAGTGTTAGAATAGGAATAGGTAAATACAATCCTAATTAGAACAGGAATAGGAATAACCATAGTATATAGAATCCTACTTGGAAAAGAATTGTAGTATAGTATCCTACTTGGAAAAGGAGTCTAATCTAGTATCTATAAATAATCTAGTATCTATAAATAAGGTCTCAATGTAATAATGTAGACAATAATTCAATAATATTCTTCTCCAATATTTCTCACAAGAAGTTTAGTAGCTGTGTTTATATAGGTTCAGTTGGATGATAGTTACCTTGCTGTCTGTCCTGTTATGGCCATTTCAATCCATGTTCTGTTGTTCGCTTCATGATTTTCCATCATTCTGGACTGACCAAATTTTGGCCACTTAGAGGATGCCAGATATTCCACCTGTCTATGAACCATATGGTATCTGTGTCCTATTTCTTTACTCTAAATTGCGGAGATGTGATACTTTAATCTTTGTATATTACATGGCTTCCATATAAGCTAGATGCATGGTTCAGTCTAGGAGCTAGAAGTAGCATGTTGAGAGGATCAGAATCAGAATTGAAAGAAATTGGTCATGTTCTATAGTTCTTGTACTTGGTAATCATGTCGCTTCATTGAGGTTGAGCACACAATATCTATAAGGATATCTGGTGGCTGTTGTAGTTATTACAATAGTTGTTGGCTAGGCATCAGGTTAAAGGTCATAGGATCTCACATTTTATCGTAACAATACTTTCCTATTTGAACTGCTAAGGAAGTGTTTTTTTATATGACAAGGGAAACCCGCAACCACTACCTTTTGGGTGCACATAGGCGAAAACCTACGCTCCTATGTAATAGCTCGCAAACCACACAGGAAAGGTAACCTACACTAGGCGAGCCTGGTGCGATGAGCTCAACCCAGAAGGCAACTCCTTGCTTTCACTGGCAATGGGTTTCAAACTTGAGACCTCCAACATGGAGGCTCCTATGCAATAGCTCGAGATGTTTTGTAATAAAAGAAAAACACCTTGTGGCCTAATGAGCTGTAACTTGGAAGTTATTCTCCACTTGACTTCACACTCAACTCAAATTGTTCCCACAGATAATTCATATTGTTGATACCTTCTGTTACTCTCTTTTGTCACTTTCGCCTCCAATATGACATGGCAATACTATTACATGCCATTGCCAATAACATTTACCATCAATGTCCCAGCAGAAATGATTAAGAACGTATTTTTTCTTATAAAACATCTTACATGGAACAATGAGGTGTACCAAAAGACAGGGCATAGGCCAAGAGCTTATTATCAAATAATCAGTGAAAGGGAATAGATTAGGGATGGTACATTGATGGAATTCTTGCAGTTTTTTGTTCGTTGTCTGGACCATCACTGAGATTTGGCACTCGCTTCCAGATATAAGGCTTAAGGAACCAGGATGCAATTTAGTACATTAATTGATGTGCTTGATGTGCTGTTTTTCATCAGGATAATTCTGCGTTTATGTGAGGAACTGTTCAATTGACTTTTACGTTTTCCTCTTTGATATTCTACACTAGAAAGCTGGCTAAATCGAACAATCTTGACTTGGAAACAAGTGGTAATATAATTAGATATTTTCTGCATGTTGTGGCAGGCGCATTTGGGAGATCCTCCTTCATTTGTAAGCATATGTGAGCATCGTCATATTTCCTTTTTGCTACCTTAGCTGTTAGCCTTGTCAAAATACAGATGTCATTAGATATCTACTGATAATCTATTAGATGGAACAGGTATGGAAAATAGGAAGCATCATTACAATCTTGTTTGCACTGATACACTTTTTCGAAGTTTTTTGTTCAATTGATCCAGAGGCTCTTTCATACACATCGTGATTGATGAGATCGCACTTCTGGCTTGACTTTTACTTTTCTGGTTCCTTCCTGTACTTTTTTCTTGCTGATATAGTTTCTTGAGACAGCAATAGTCTATTTTGCTGCTGAAAATGGTAAATTTCAGCCTCGCACTTATTTTCACTACCTGGCAGCTAATGAATTTAGTTTCCCCACCCTTCTCTCTTTGCTTTTGCTCATTTCGTGACATTTTTTTAGTTATTTTATGGAAGGACATAAAACACTCTCTTTTTCTTTTGAAATGCAGTTGGTATTTTCTCCTATAGTTACTGTTTTGGTGATGTGAAAGCTGTGATGCTATTCTGAGAGGTGTTATTGTTGGCTAGGACTCTTCACTATCCATTTGTTGCACCAATGTAGCAAATTGTTCATGGTTCTTTGATCCACTTGTTGGAGCAGTTAAAGTGTACTAGTCACTTGAATAGAAAATGGTAACTTCTGACCATAGAGGGCTTCTTCATTGTTTGCATATTTTTTCACTTTGATGGATTAGGGATTTTGATCATCTGATATTTATATCAGGCATGTCTCAATCTTGATAGATGGCCCCAAACCGACATAGATGAACAAGTATAGTATACTAGAGCACTTGAGAGAATTATGTCAAAGTAACTCGGCAAAATGACCCCGTGACTTTGGGAGAAAGGGTGCTCTCTCATGTTTTGATTAGGAAAGAAGGCGAGTATAGTAATAGGATCCCAACTGGTAAGTGTGTTACATCAAAGAAGACGTTCATTATCTGCTCATCCTTCTTGGTACCTGCACATTGAAAGTGAAATTTGGGCAACAAAAAAGCCCACCTAATGGCTAATGGGATATTTGATCCTCTTACTCTATCCGTTCTTTTCAAGTTATCATGTTGCATTTTGTGAAAGTCAATTAATTAATTTTAATTTTAAATTAGATTATATTAATTCAATATTATAAAATAAAAATTTAGATTTTTAAAAACTATTTAAAAAGTACTATAAATTGTAAATTTTATTTTACATCAATATGATAAAAAAAATACTATCTTAAAAGTGTTAGTCAAAATTTATATTGTTTGACTCGAAAACTTTATAATCTCCTCTGATTATAAGAGTGCATTCTATTTATTTTGTATCAACAATGAGTAGCACGATAATTAATTTTCTTTTCTTTCTCTTGGAGCTTCCATGAACCGTTTGCCATTTAATATCGTCAACGGATTAATAAATCAACAAAAATAGAAAATTAATTTTGGACTTTTGTGCATTGTGAACTTCAGTTTATGAAAACTTCAAATTAACCACAGGACTTTTGACTATTTATGATTATTTTCACACTGGATGATGAGCAGTTAACTAATTTTTAAAGAGAATTTACAAATGTAAAATGAAAAAAATTAATTATCAAAGATATGATCTTAACAAAAAGTGTGAGAACACAAATTAAGTAAAAGATTTGCAGATAAGAGTAACGTAGAGTCTTATAGCCCTTATTAGTAGTCGTTTAATTCGATGTTTATTGCTATTTATGATTTTCTATAGTTTGATTATGGTATTATTTTGTTACTATTTATTATTATGTATTGTCTCTTGTACTTTCATTAGGTCTTTTTTTTAAGATTATTTTTGTCTTGCATCAAGGGTCTATCAAAAATAATTTATCTATACCTGAGGTAGAGATATGATATGTGTATATTCTATCTCTCTAATAGACCTCACTTTGTGAAAATATACTAAATATGTTGTTGTTATTGTTGATGGATGAATAAGTATAACAATTTCGGGGTTTCTTTCATGGGTTCCTTTCACCTATGATGCCAAGCTTCCTTTTACCCTAAATTGCATGATTCAAAGTTGATT
>JAPFFP010000002.1:18884357-18915389 GCA_026153255.1 Solanum medicagineum | reverse complement strand
TCCTATACTTATGCACCACAATTAACTTAAGATAAATTACACAATATTTGCCAAATTTTTCAAGTGACAATTTACCTAAATAAAAATATTTACGGGGTCTAACACTCTGACGCAAACATTCCCGAAAAATCATATGGGTGGGTCCATAACGAGCTCGGAAGAGGCCCAGGTTGCCAGGCGGCGATGGGGAACACCTGGTGGAATTTTATGGATCAAGGAACAGGAAACAAGGGATTTCGACAATTTCTATGGGTGTTAACTCACGAATTCTGGCGCTGCATGAGGCTCCGGTGCAACATTTCTGAAAAATCATACAGGTGGGTCCGCAACAAGTCCGGGAAGAGGCCCAGGGGGCTTGGCAGTAGCGGGGGATGCATGGTGGGATTTTATTGGCCAAGGAACAGGAAACAGACGATTTCAGCAGTTTTCTGGGGGTGTTAGCCCACGGATTCTAGCGCTGCAGGGGGCTCCGGCGCAACATTCCTAAGAAAAGCATATGAGTAAGTCCACAACGAGCAACGGAAGGGGCCTAGGTGGCCCGGTGGCGGTGGGGGATGCCTTGTGGTATTTTATGGACTAAGGAACAGAAAAAAATAATTTTAATAGTTTTATGTATGTGTTAGCCCACATATTCTGGCGCTGCAGAGGGCTCCGGCGCAACATTCTCGAAAAATCATACGAGTGGGTCCGCAACGAGCTTGAAAAAAGGCCTTGGTGGCCAGACGATGGCGGGGGACGCCTGGTGGTATTTTATGGGCCAAAGAACGTGAAATAAATGATTTTGGCAGTTTTTTGTGGGTGTTAGCCCACGGATTCTGTCACTGCAGGGGACTCCGACGCAACATTCCCGAAAAATCATACAAGTGGGTCTACAACGAGCTCAGAAAGAAGCCCAGATGGCACGACGGCGGTGGAGGATGCCTAATAGGAACTTATGGGCAAGGGAACAGGAAACAATCGATGTCAGTAGTTTTCGGTAGGTGTTAGCCCACGAATTCTGGAGCTGCAGGGGTCTCAGGTGCAACATTCCTGAAAAATCATACGAGTGGGTCCGTAACGAGCCCGGGAAGAGGCCCAGGTGGCCTTGCAGCGGCGGGAGACGCCTGGTGGGATTTTATGGGCCAAGGAACATGAAACAAATAATTTCGGCAATTTTTTGTGGGTGTTACCCAGGGATTCTGGCGATGCAGGGGGCTCTAGCGCAAAATTCTCAAAAAATCATATTAATGGGTCTACAACGAGCACGGGAAGAGTCCCAAGTGGTCCGACGGCGATGGGGGAAGCCTGGTGGGATTTTACGGGCCAAGGAACAGGAAATAGGCAATTTCGGCAGTTTTTATGGTTGTTAACCCACGGATTCTAGCGCTGCATGGGGCTTTGGCGCAACATTCTTGAAAAATTATACGAGTGGGTCCGCAACAAGCCCGGGAAGAGGCTAGGTGGGTCGGCAGCAGCGAGGGATACCTGATGGGATTTTATTGGCCAAGGAATAGGAAACAGGTGATTTCAATAGTTTTCTTTGGGTGTTTGCCCACGAATTCTAGTGCTGCTGGGGGCTACGGTGGAACATTCTCCAAAAATTGTACGAGCAAATCTGCAATGAGCCCGGAAAGAGGCCTAAGTGGCCTGGCGGAGGCGGGGGATGCCTTAAGGAATTTTATGGGCCAAGGAACAAGAAATAGGTGATTACGACATTTTTGTTGGTGTTAACCCACGGATTCTGGTGCTGCAGGGGCTCCGGTGGAATATTGTCGAAAAATCATACGAGTGGGTCTACAGCAAGCCCAAAAAGGGGCCCAGGTGGCCCGGCGAGGGCGGGGGATGCCTGGTGGAATTTTATGAGCTAAGGAATAGGAAAGAAGCGATTTCAACAGTTTTATATGGGCGTTAGCCCACGGATTCTGGTGCTTCAGGTGCGTCTAGCGCAACATTCCCGAAAAATCATATGGGTTGGTCCGAAACAAGCCTGGGAAGAGGCCCAGGTGGCCCGTCGACGGCGGGGGACGCCTGATAGGATTTTATGGGCCAAGAAACAGTAAACAAGCAATTTTGACAATTTTCTGTGGGTGTTATCCCATGAATTCTGGCGTTGTAGGGTGCTCCGGGCAGCATTCCCGAAATATCATACAAGTAGGTCTACAACCAGCCCAAGATGATGCTAGGGGGCCCGCCGGCGGCTGGGGACGCCTACCAAAAATTTATGTGCCAAAGAACTGAAAACAAACGATTTCAACAGTTTTTCGCGGGTGTTAGCCCACCGATTCTGGCGCTGCAGAGGGCTCTAGTTCAACATTCCTAAACAATTGTACGAGCGGGTCTGCAACGAGCCCGAGAAGAGGCCCAGGTGGCCCGGTGGTAGCGGGGGACGTCTGGTGTGATTTACTAGGCAAATGAAGAGGAAACTGACGATTTTGACAGTTTTCTGTGGGTGTGTTAGCCCACAAATTCAGGCGATGCAAGGGACTCCAGGCCAAATTCTTGAAAAATCATACGAGTGGGTCATTAATGAGCTTGGAAAGATGACCAGGTGTCTCGGCGGCGTCGAGGGATATCTAGTAGGATTTTATGGGCCAAGGAACAGGAAACATGCAATTTCAGCAGTTTTATGTGAGTTTTAGCCCACGGATTATGGCGCTGCAGGGGGATCTGACACAAGATTCTTGAAACATCATATGAATGGGGCCGCAACGAGCCCGCGAAGAGGCATAGGTGGCCCGGCAGCGGCGAGACTGGTAGGATTTTATGTGCCAAGAAACAGGAAACAGACAATTTCGGCAGTTTTCTATGGTGGTTAGGCCACAGATTCTGGCGTTGCAGGGGGCTCCGACGCAACATTCCAAAAAAATCATTATACGAATAGGTCCGGTACGAGCCCGAGATGATGCCTAGGTGGCTCAACTGCGACGGGGGACGCCTGGTGGGATTTTATATGCCAAGGAACAGGAAACATGCAATTTCGGTAGTTTCCTGTGGGTGTTAGCCACAAATTCTGGCGCTTAAGGGGAATCCGGCATAACATTGCCAAAAACTCATACAAATTGGTCCGCAATGAGCCCGAGTAGAGGCCTAGATAGCTCTACGACGGTGAAGGATGCCTTGTAGGATTTTATGGGCCAAAGAACAGGAAACATGCGATTTCGGCAGTTTTTTGTGGGTGTTAGCCCACGGATTATGGCGATGCAGGTGGCTCCGATGCAACATTACCAAAAAATCAATCAAGTGAGCTAGCCCGTAAAGAGGCCTAGGTGGTGTAGCGGCGATGGAGGATGCCTAGTAGGAATTTAAGGGCAAGGGAGCAGGAAACAAGCGTTTCCAATAGTTTTCTGTGGGTGTTTGCCCACAGATTTTGGCGCTGCAAGGGGCTCCAATGCAACACTCTCGAAAAATCATACGAGTGGGTCTATAACGAGCCCAGGAAGAGGCCTAGGTGGCCCGACGGTAGCGGGGGATGCCTGGTGGAATTTTATGGGCTAAGGAATATGAAACAGGCGATTTCAACAGTTTTCTATGGGTATTAGCCCACGATTCTAGCACTGCAGGGGGCTCTAGTGCAACATTCCTGAAAAATCATATGAGTGGGTTCACAACGAGCCCGGGAAGAGGCCCAGGTGGCTCGGTGGTGACGGGGGAAACCTTTGGGTTTTATGGGCAAAGGAACAGGAAACAGGTAATTTTAGTAGTTTTCTATGGATGTTAACCCACGGATTCTGGAGTTGCAGGGGGCTCCGGTGCAACATTCTTGAAAAATTATATGAGTGGGTCCTTAACCAGCCCGGGAAGAGGCCCAGGTGGCCCGGCGGCAACAAGAGATGCTTAGTAGGATTTTATGGGCCAAGGAGTAAAAAACAAGTGATTTCGGCAGTTTTCTATGGGTTTTAGCCTACGGATTCTAACGCTGCAGGGGGCCTCGACGGAAGATTCCCAAAAAATCTTATGAGTGGGACTGCAACGTGCTCGAGAAGTGGCCCGGCGGCAGCGAGGGACGCCTGATAAAATTTTATGGGCCAAGGAACAGGAAATATGCAATTTCAGCAGTTTTTAATGGGTGTTAGCCCATGGATTATGGTACTGCAAGTGGCTCCGGCGCAACATTCCTGAAAAATCGTATGAGTGGGACTGCAAAGAGCTCGGGAAGAGGCCCAGGTGGCCCGGCAGCGATGGGGGACCCCTGGTGGGATTTTATTGGCCAAGGAACATGAAACAGGCGATTTTGGTAGTTTTCTGTGGGTGTTAGTCCACGGATTCTGGCGCTTTTGGGGATTTAGGTGTAACATTCCTGAAAACTCATATGAATAGGTTTGTAACGAGCCCGGGAAAAGGCCTAGGTGGCTCGACAGTAGCGGAGGATGCCTGGTAGGATTTTATGGGCCAATGAACAGGAAACAAGCGATTTCTGCAGTTTTCTATGGGTGTTAGCCCACGGATTCTGGTGCTGTAGGGGGCTTCGCCGCAAAATTCCCATAAAATCATACGAGTGGGTCCGCAACGAGCATGGAAGGAGGACCAGGTGGCCCGGTGGCGGCGGGAGATGCCAGGTGGGATTTTATGTGCCAAGGAACATGAAACAGGCAATTTTGGCAATTTTCTCTGGGTGTTTGCCCACAGATTCTGACGCTGCAGGGGGCTCCGACACAACATTCCTGAAAAATTTATATGCGCGGGTTCGCAACGAGTCCGAGAAGAGGCCCAGGTGGCCCGACTGCGACTAGGGGAAGCCTGGTGGGAGTTCATTGTCCAAGGAACAGGAAACAGGCTATTTTGACAGTTTTCTGTGGTTGTTAACCCATGGATTCTGGCGCTACAGGGGGCTCCGGTGCAACATTCTCGAAAAATCATACGAGTGGGTCCACAACGAGCCCGAAAAGTGGCCCAATGGCCCTGGTGGGCGGGGGACGCCTGGTGGAATTTTATGGGTTAAGGAACAGGAAAGAAACGATTTCGGTAGTTTTATATGGGTTTTAGCCCACGGATACTGAGGCTGCAGGGGCGTCTCTCCCCTATTTTTTCTCTAGATTTGTTGCTTTTCAAGTACTATTTAAAGTCCTGTATCATTATTTTCTTAAAGCAATATAATAAAAAAAGAAAAAGTTTTTCGAGTAGTTGCTTCTCTCTTTTCCCAACATATTAATCCTATATTTTTTGTTTACGAGTTGACATTGATGTGATGTTACAAAAAGGTGAATCTCAAATTTGTGACAATAGAAGGAAACTGAGAGAGTAGGAACACCGCAAAACATCTTGAGGTAAAGACTACACATTCTTGTTCTTCCATCACGCCTTCTTCCTAAGTCGGCGTTTCCTAATGAGTTTCTTCCATCGTAATCTGATGTTCTTTCCCAACTTCATTTTCATCTTCTGTTCAAGCTTAGACTCCAATGGCAGGTTACAACGGACACACTTTCTTCATTAATAACGGATGATGTGTCTAACAATTTAACCTAAGAGCGTGCATCCGATGTGTCTCTATCAATTTAACCTAGTTGGAATTTTTTTATATATAAGGAGCTATATTCAACCTAATTTTTAAAAGTTATATAAAGATCTATTAAGGGGTTACGGGAAGACCCAATAGTTAAGGTATGAAAGTTGAAAAACCGGCAATAGTTTAAAAAAATTTTAACCAGTTCACTCTCTTTAGTCAAAGTGAACATACAAAATTAGGAAAGAGCTTATACTGAACACCTGAATGCATACATTAAACATCTATGGAAAAGGCATGAACAATCATCATATATATTATCACATGATAAAACTTTAAAAGGGATGAGCAAGGTTGAAAAAAAATAATAATTGCAAAATCTCACCTCTAGTAACTTGTTCATAGGTGATATGATTTGTGTCGATGCTTCAAAACTGAATGTAGCACACTTGTTGCCGAAATTTGTAAGCAAAACTTAGGTTTTTTCGCTTGCCTTTTTCCTGGATTGAGAAAATCTCTTAAGTACTCGTATTCTCTTGTTTGATTTTTGACAGTAAAATATCAAATACAAATGAGGAAGATTTTTCATTTATTTTTAGGTAAAAAGGAGGGAAAAAATGACGTGGAAGAACGTCAATCGTTTGATGAAGATTGAAATCAGTTACACATGTATGTTTGTTTTGTATACTATGGAGATAGAAGTTAAAAGGACTAAAAAGGTATATAAATGAAAATATAAGTAAAATTTAATGATTTTCTAGATAAGTTGTCTATATATTCTCTTCCTCCCTCCCAAGAAAATTCAAAATTCAATTTACAAGATTTGATGCATCTAATATTCGTGTGAACTTATATGTCAATTTTTCTCTTTTTTGTTTTATTATTTCGAAAGCTATATATATATATATATTATGTACCATTATATTTCCGTAATATAATAAGATACTTTTAACATTATCGTAGTTAAAATTTACGTGGTATACAATCAATAAATAGTAGGAACTCGTTTTCAACGAATTCAATAACAACATAATAAAACTGTAACCACATGAACAAAGAACAAGTAATATATAAACCAACAAGTACTTTTTTTAACTAATTATATTCATATTAAAAAAAATCTAGAAGATGCAGCAATTACAACTGAAATGTTTGATCTTTCGTCTACAGAGTTCATTTCAAAGTTCAAGTCAACTCATATTAAAAATCTTCTTCCTTCCTATTTCCAGGTAAATAGGTCCACATACGTCGTTGCTTGTCATATTTAACACAAGGATCCTCTTCATAGTGCAAGCGGTCCAGTGCTCCTTTTAGGACCTTGTTGATTTGTGAATCAGTAATATCCTCAACAATGAACTGTGAGTCCCTTACCAAAACACAAATGTCAGCCCAGGTTCCAATACCTCCGGCAATCTGGCAGCTGCATCTCTTACCAAGCTATGAACAGAAAAATGCAGTGGCCTGTTGTGCTTAAAAATTTCGTGAGGACGGTTTCTTTTTAATGGTACTCCACACCTTTTTAGTGGAGCAACAGCAGATTTCTGACCATCAACAGTTGTGTATGAAAAAGCTCTATCAGGTATTCTGTACCTTAGAGCTTCTTCTCTATGGAAGCAAGCTCTTTTCTTCACTACTAGGGGGTCTTGTTGCGAGACTCTCTATAGCTCTGATCTACTGTTGGCCATTTCCATCAAAATCCTAGCTGCACTAATGACTTTCTCGTTCGGCATGTCATCAAATGTGTTCTTTGTCATCTTTGTTTCTTATATCTCGTAATATATAAACAAGAGTGAAGTTGAAAATCAGCTCAAAAAAATATAGTTGTAAGATCTAAAAGTGTCCAACAATACAATCCACCTCCATTATACACTTGAGAAGCACAAGCAGTGCACTTGCCTCTGCTAGTCTAACCTGTGTGGCTTACTTTCTCTCCTTTTAGTTAAAATTTATATATGCTTAAAAACAAAGATTTCGCTGTGTGTCCTTAAAAAATTTAATCTCTCCTTATTGTATCCGAGGTTGTGAATATTTTCTCACACAATAAAACAGATTAATTATTGCCTCAAGCAGGCAAATCATCTATTTTAAAGAATGAAGGTATTTGACCTTTAGAAACAAGTGTTTTTGAGTACCAGTACAGTTGTTTACAATTTTGAAGTAAATTAAAAAAAAAAAAAAGTAGCTTCTCCTAAAAATAATAGTCTTTATTTTTCCAAGACTGAATAACTAAAAATTCATTCCTTTTCTATCATATGATAACTAAAAATACTTCTTGAATTATAGGTTAAGCACACTCTACTAATAAAAATACTTCTGAAATATTTTAGTCAAATACAAACTGGTACTCTTCCTAAGATGATGCACCTCATGACACCTGAGGTTCTTCACTTGGTAAGCTTTACTTGTCCTTCTTCCCTTCTTATTGTATCTTTTCTGATCTAACCCTATGCTTCATAGATGGTGTCATATTAAAGTGCAAGAGTAGCTTCATATCACCGCATCCAACAAGTGATGAATTTCTTCCAGGTGTACCAGCTCCTCTCTTCTGACCCGCCATTTTGCTAAGTCCTTTTTGTTGGCTGATGTGAATAGGGCTAGATAGTTGTTCCTCTATTTTGTTGCCTCTACTGGCTTTGTAAGTATATCTTTATGGAAAAACTAGTGCTATTATCTCTCCTATCCCTTATACCCTTGCAGGACATATTCTTAAAGATGGACTCGAACACTTGTAAGATGGCTTTAGCCTCAGCTACTTTGTTAGAAGTAGACTCTATAACCTCGAATTCTTTGTACACGATGTCCCCTTTTTCGTCTCTCAAACAAAATGCATATGGCCAGCTTATCCTAGATTACCCCTAGAAGGCCTATTAGTGTTGTATTTAATCAATCCTTTTGGAGGGAACTCCCAAACTTCCTTAGTCACTTTTATCCTAGGACGGTACTCCATCATCAGTTGTTGTAGTATTCCTGGCCATCTACTTGTGCATATACAATGAGGTCTTCTAACCTGTATCAACATGCACAAATTCCTTGTAACATTATTGTAGATAATCCTTGCCGTTCCTTAAATGCTAAATAGTCCACAAAGAAAGAACAAAGCGGCAGCTCTCTCTATTGAAGCTTTATTCCTCCCATTGATGGATCGAACAAGAATTTTCGTATACAGTGTCCGAGGTTTTCCTACTAAGAAAGTGTTGAGACCCAATGTTGACTATAAAAGATGCGAGTATATCTCCCCAAATACAGGCCATGAGGGAGTATATAACGCTTAATGGCCAACGATTTGTTGCTGATTTGAAGAAAGAATTCTTTATTTTCCCTTCATGCTTCTTTCTATTTCTTTTCTTCCATAATTCACATATAATAAAACTAGGGATAGCTCTAAAATAGGGTCTCACATCTTTTTTGATCTTTACTCTCCACCACAGCATGATTACTTCTTGCAAAGATAGTCCATTCATTTTGAAACTAGCAAAAGAGCAAAAGTAGGACCATATCCTATTAGCAGTAAAAGATTTTAGAAATGCATGGAATAGTGTTTCTTAGCTTCCTCACAACACCAACACTTAGAAGGCCCTTCCACTCCCTAACTCCTTCTCAGATTATTATCAACAGGAATTTTGTATTTCCATAGTCTCCACATTAAGAAAGTCATCTTAAATGGAACACCTTTTGTCCAAATCCATTTATAGATTCGATTTTTCTCTCCTTTATGTCTGATGTACTGCCAGGCTGATTTTATCGGAAAAAGTCCATTCATCTCTAATGCCCAGCATGGTTTGTCCTGTTGAAGGGTTATTTTAGGAGGCTTTATATTATTTATAATATGAAAAGCCACCTCTGTAAGTAATAATTGTAATTCCACATGTGAGCTTTGGGAGAGTACAGCGTACTTAGACCGTACCCCTACCTTAAGAAGGAGAGAGACTGCCTTTAAATGACCATCAGCTCAAACAACGCATACAAAGTGATTTAAAAATAAAATATAGAAGTAAATAGACAAACCAAATAATAGAAACAACTTATGTATAGCAATCCACAGAAGAACAATAACAACAACAAAAACAAAGCAATAACCAAAGCAAAAAAAACAACAAGAAAAAATATAAAATCAAAGGACGAAAATTATGAGACTAGTACTAATGTTATTGGTATGCATGGAGAAACATGTGCGGTGCACCATACGTATCCTATAGTAAAACAAGATTACACTCAACTACCTACTAATAGAAAAATTAAAACATGTAAAAATCAGAAGAGGAACAATAACAACAATAAAATAAAGCAGTAACCGAAATAAAGAAACAATAACCAATATAGCAGAAATCGAAGGACAAATTTGTGAGACTAGTACTGATGCTACTAGTATGCAAGGAGAAACAAGTGAGGTGCACCATGTCTATTCGGCAGCAAAGCAAGACTAAATTCAATTACTTACTAACATTTCACCGTAATTCTCGACCTCCATAACCTCTCATCTAAGACATGTTCTCAATAAGCTTAAAATATATAGCACTAAAAGTATATAGCACTTGCTTTTAAAATTTGATAATACCTTCTTATCGACAAATTAAATTCAATTTCAGTTCTTCTATTTGTTTCCAAATGAGTTGCACCTTAGCAAACCTATCGTGGCTAGTTCTCTTTTTGCGAATAAATTTTATGTTTGTTTTGGATTGAAATGAGTCATTTGTTTGCTCGTAATGGTTATTCACTTTATTTGAAAATGACCATACAAATTACAAATCCAATTTGGAGTTGTACTTCAAATTTGAGAACAACTTAAAACTTTTTTTCCGACTCACTTTTCATTTTCTTTTTTCTTAAAAAAGACAATGTTGTCGTTAGGGCAAAGACATTGCAAGGAATCGAACACTCACCAGGTAATCAATCAATTGAACTATTAAGGTTCCCATAACTCACTTTTCAATTTTGAGGTTGTGTTACATTGAAACATGAACATTATTCCAAATATTTTTTACAAAAAGTAAAATCAAACACAATTCTATCTTCAATTCTAACAACATATATTTTTTTTTGAAAAAAAGTTGGAGTCTACCGCCAACCGCCTACTAAGTATTTTTACACAACTACTTAGAATGAGAAGTTCAACAAAATTGCAGAAATAATGCCTTTGGACTAATGACTGTTAAACTGGTTGATAGAACTAGGGGTATTCAACTCACCAGACTACATATAACCTACCAATCTCCACGAGATGTTTCGGAATTCTCATGGCTTGCTCATGAAACTGTATAATGAGCTAAAAGTACTCCATGCCATGTTTGATATGTCCAGAGTTCTAAAAACGACATTTTTCCTCACCAAGTCTTCGCCATTTTTACACCTTGATTTATAGTTGTATCCTCGGATTTCTGTATGGATCTCTGCTTTCTATTATTGACCTTTGTGGCTATTGTTTTCAATGGAATAGTAATATCCAAAGGCCGAAGGACTTGTTCCAACTCATGCCACTCAAGATCTTCAACATCGCCATCTTCATATTTCACCTTGAACCAACCAACTTGTCCATCAAATTCAATAACTTTCCCATAGTAATACTGGTCCCCAAACAACTTGCAAACTTCTCTTCCTACAAGCCATTGACCAAAACAATCATTCTTAAGTGATTCTGCTTCAGTAACTATCGGACAAGGAAAAGAGTTGTCAGCACTCGAAGAAACAGGAGGCCGCCCATTAATAACAATAGCTGGCTCTCCCGGTATTTTAAACACTCCAGGTGGTAACGACGACTCTACGTCACTTTCTTTGCACGGAAAATCCATTTCCAGGAGTCCTTCCGATAAGCCCTATGAATATATGACCAAGTTTCTGTTATACAATGGAGCTTCACACTAACAAATAACAAAAATTTAGACAGGAACATCAATTAACATGCAAACAATAATCATAACACTTGATAATTGCAATTCAAATGTTTTTCAAAGAAAAACTAGAGATAAAAAAAAGAAGATAATTTAATCAACCAATCGCCTGTTAACAACAAGCATGCCTTTTCAAAAACACTAATATGACTCTGCCAGATTCAGAGCAGCTTTGGCAAGTATACAACTAGGCAACAACAAGTGAAGAAGCCTAACAACATGAGGACACAATACACATAATAATAACACTCCCCAACGACGTTGCAGATTAAATCATTTCTTGTATGCTTTTTATAAAAATATGAATAAGATTATACAGACATTTTCTTTCGAAAACAGTCTCTCTATCTCTATGAGGTAGTGGTAAGGTATGCATACATTCCTGTTGGGTGGGTCCCTCCAACTGGAGGGCCCACACAATTTTGTTGGGACCGACGCAGCGGAGCGGGTAATAAATTTAGGAGGAATAAATAAAGCAAAATGGACACCAGAAAATTTAACGTGGTTCACCCAAAACTTTTGGGCTACGTCCACAAACCAACACTTCTGCTATATTTCCTTTTACTATTACAAATAGTAGGTACAAGTGTACAATTTCCTCTACTATTACAAATAGTAGGCACTCAGAGAAAAGTATTTCTTCTACTATTACAAATAGTAGGCTAGATACCAAAAATAGTGACACACTATTTCTTTTAGGAAAAACATTTTTCTAATCACACACTATATTTTTTCTTCACAGACTATTTTATTTTATAGTCTATGGAATACCTCACAGAAGAAAAATACTCCATGTATTTTTCTCTCTACATTTTTTCTCTCTGAATCTTTGAATTGTGGTGTGTATAAATGAGAGCCTGAAGCCCTCTATTTATAGGAGTGAGGAAATGTTTCCACCTTTACTTGCAATTTGCAAATTGCAAATTGCAAGTCGGTTGCCTACTTTGTTTTGAAGCCATTTTTGACTATGCAAAACGTGTGGGCCCTCCAGTTGAAGGGACCCACCCAACAATCTCCCCCTCCCGACAAATGGAGGGCCACACTTTTGCAATTTCCACTGTCATGCCACAGCTCCCCCTTGCAAATGTAATCAGGTATCCTGATGTAGACTTTCTTGAGTCAACGTCGCTAGCTAAATCTGCTATCCATCTTGCACCGTCACTATTAACTAATGGAACACGCCACTTGACCAACCACTTTGTCAAGAAAACTTAAGACGCAAGGCATTAACCGCCGACCTCCCTCCAGCGATTATCATTTCAGATCTGCCACCATCTTGTACCGCTACAACAACCTGCGGGACACTCCGCCTGTACCACCACTTAACAGGAAGACTTTCGATACAAGACATCCTTACCGTTCAGGTTGATCATTGTTGGGTGGGTCCCTCCAACTGGAGGGCCCACACGTTTTGCATAGTCAAAAATGACTGCAAAACAAAGTAGGCAACCGACTTGCAATTTGCAATTTGCAAATTGCAAGTAATCCCCCTCTTTGATTGGTCAAGAGAGGAGGTGGAAACATTTCCTCACTCCTATAAATAGAGGGCTTCAGGCTCTCATTTATACACACCACGATTCAAAGATTCAGAGAGAAAAAATGTAGAGAGTCACAGAGAAAGAAAAATACATGGTGTATTTTTCTTCTGTGAGGTATTCCATAGATTATAAAATAAAATAATCTGTGAAGAAAAAATAGAGTGTGTGCTTAGAAAAATGTTTTTCCTAAAAGAAATAGTGTGTCACTATTTTTGGTATCTTCTCTGATAGCCTATTATTTGTAATAGTAGAAATACTTTTCTCTGAGTGCTACTATTTGTAATAGTAGAGGAAATTGTACACTTGTACCTACTATTTGTAATAGTAGAAGGCAATGTAGCAGAAGTGTTGGTTTGTGGACGTAGCCCAAAAGTTTTGGGTGAACCACGTTAAATTTTCTGGTGTCCATTTTGCTTTATTTTCCTAAGCACACACTCCATTTTTCTTCACAGACTATTTTATTTAATAGTCTATGATATACCTCACAGAATAAATAAATACATAGTATTTATCTATTTATCCTGTGGCTTTCTCTCTTTTTGTCCTTTCTCTCTTAATCTTTCTCATCTTGTGGTGTGTAGAAATGAAGGAGCTGATAGCTCCTTATTTATAGAAAATTTTGCTGTGGTTGGTGGCAAACAAGTTGGCTGCAAATTGAAAAACAATTTGCAGCAACTTGTTCTCAACTTGAAGGAAAGTTGTCATTGTTGACTTTCAAAACGTGTGTAAAGGAAACTTGAGCAATTTGCAATTCAATTGCAGTTGCCAATTTGGAATGTCCAAACGTGTGGGCCCTCCAGTTGGAGGGGCCCACCCAACAATCTCCCCCTCTCGACAAATGGAGGGCTACACACTTTTGCAATTTTGACTGTCATGTCATAGCTCCCTGCAAATATAATCAAGTATCCTGATGTAGACTTTCTTGAGTCAACATCGCCATTTAAATCTGCTATCCATCTTGCACCGCCACTATCAAATAGTGGGACACGCCACTTGACCACCACTTTGTCAAGAAAACTTTCGACGCAAGACATTACTGCAGACCTCCCCTTAAACTCGGATCACACACAATCTTGTGAGCTCCCCCTCCAGCGATTGTTATTTTGGATCTGCCACCATCTTGTACCGCCGCAACAACCTGCGAGACACGCCGCCCGACCATCTTGTCGGGAAGACTTTCGACACAAGGCATTACCACAGACCTTCACATCACTAGGTTATATCATCTGATCCGCCAATTCATCTTGCACCGCCATTATCACTCAACGGGACACGCCGCCTGTACCATCACTTGACAGGAAGACTTTCGATACAAGGCACCCTTGCAGATCTTTGGTCATGTTTTCACAACGAGAACTCCGCTACGTCGGTCCCCAATAGTTTTGACATTCCAAATTAGCAACTGCAATTGAATTGCAAATTGCTCAAGTTTCCTTTACACACGTTTTGAAAGTCAACAATGGCAACTTTCCTTCAAATTGAGAATAATTTGCAGCCAACTTGTTTGACACCAACCACAGCAAAATTTTCTAAAAATAAGGAGCTATCAGCTCCATTTCTACACACCACAAGATGAGAAAGATTAAGAGAGAAAGGAAAAAAAGAGAGAAAGCCACAAGATAAATACTATGTATTTATTTATTCTGTGAGGTATATCATAGACTATTAAATAAAATAGTCTGTGAAGAAAAATAGAGTGTGTGCTTAGGAAAATGTTTTTCCTAAAAGAAATAGTGTGTCACTATTTTTGGTATCTTTCTCTGATAGCCTACTATTTGTTATAGTAGAAGAAATACTTTTCTCTGAGTGAGTACTATTTGTAATAGTAGAGGAAATTGTACACTTGTACCTATTTGTAATAGTAGAAGGAAATATAGCAGAAGTGTTGGTTTGTGGACGTAGCCCAAAAGTTTTGGGTGAACCACGTTAAATTTTCTGGTGTCCATTTTGCGTTATTTATTCCTCTAAATTTTATTACCCGCTCCGCTGCGTCGGTCCCCAATAATTCCTTCCGAGAACTCACTTATGGGATTCCACCGGGCATGTTGTAGTAGTTGTTGTTGTTATATACACATTTGACAAGTGCAACCTATTTGTACGTAACAGACCAAAAATGAAACTGATGACAACAATCCCTTCTCAACGCAGAACGAAAAGATTTAAAGCTGAAAGTAGAATGCTAATCTGTTACTCGCCTAGTCAATTATCATTCTTATTTATTTGCAAATTTAAGGAAAGCCCTGAACTACCAAAACCACATTTTACATTGTATCTTCTACCAAAAGAAGAGAAAAAGGGAAGAAAAAACACTATCAAAGTCGGCAGTATATGTAACATTGCAGCTATTCACAGGAAAGCTAAACTAATCGACACAAATATTATTATTAGTGCTAGTGATTCCAGAAAATCCACTTTGATCAATGCACTTGCAGACTGTATAAAGGGTAAGTCTTAAAAGGCACTGTAAAATTGAATGGTTAAGTTTTTCATAGGAAACACTGAACTACCAAAGCTGCATAGTAAGCGAAAAGAAAATCAACATCTCAACATCATTCCACATTTTACATTGTATCATCACCAAAAGAAGAGAAAAAACTGAAAAGACAACACTGCAGCTATTCACAGGAAAGCTAAACTCATACACTAGCATTAGTTACTATCAAAACTTTAACATTAACTATACTGTGTACTAAAAAATAAACTTTAGAACAGAGTGTAAGGAGATCTTACCGTGAGATAATAGAGACTATTTTCAAAAGAGCCTGAATTCGAGTACTTCATAACAAAGCAAGCAGATATACCAAATATTAACGAAATCATTACATAACACTCAGAAAAAAGGCACAAATAACAACATCAAAATAGTGTGATAATCGAAGCAAAGAACAACATATATGAATCGCATCAATCAAATCGCGGATAAACATTTTCCCCTCTTTTCATCCCCATTTAACGGGAGCCAAAAAAAAGGCGAATTAAGAAAAAAGAGTAAATCACTTAACTGAAAGCTAAGTACTAATTTGAAACCGTTAATCGCACAAAAAGGTAATTAAAGTGAATTAACATTTCGTGCCTATGGTTAAAATTGACAGGGGAAAGGGATTTAGGTTTTTCGAGTTCATGAAAGAAAACTTACAATTAAAATTTATTCACCGAGAAAGATGGTCACAGAGTTCGCCGGCGAAAAAAAATTTGAATTTCGACGCCGGAGAAGGAGTTCGATGACGGGGGCAAATGCCGGGAATTTAGGCTCTCTCTTATATTTTATCTAGTCAATTTCCTTAAAGGTTAATAAAAGCAAATATGGATAAGAAATTTATTATTAAATCCTTTTTTCTTTTAGGATGAAAATGAATAATTGATGAATTCCATTAATTACTGCAATAGTGAATTTTATAGTAGTTATAATAAAAAATAAAATACACGCAATACCTGAAAACCTTCCTAAGCTAGTTATTTAATATTTCTTTTGTTTTCTTTTTAGTTGTTTGGTTAAAATTTTATAAAAAAATTTAAAAAAAATATTAGCAGGTAATTTGACTAATATATTTTATTAATTTTTTAAATTTATCTATTTATGTGTGTCTAATTCCAGAATAATTGATTATACGAATAAACTTGAAAAAACATAATTAATTCACTCTTAATGTTTTAATTGATAAGTACTCCCTTCATTCAATTTTACTTCGCCCCTGTTGACTTAGTACAGGGATTAAAAAGTAGTAAAAGATAGTAAATGATGGGATAATTTTACCAAAAGTACCCTTTGAATATAATAAATACTATGTCTTGAAAAATGTAATTGGGAAATGAATATAATTAATGATAAGAGTAGATTAGGAATTAAATGTAAAATTATCTCTTGATTTCATAAAATGGACAAGTATCGTTGAACATCCTAAAATAGTATAGGGACCAAGTAAAGATGGAGAGAGGAAATATTTAACAATGACGATATTTAGAATACATGGAATACTTCAATGATATATTTTGTTGGTACAAGTTATAACATATAGGTCATAATCATGATTATAAGAAAAAATTACGATATACGAGATTAAATTGAGATATATTAATGTAAATCCTCAAATGATCTGGGGGAATTAGCAATTTCTTTTGATTTGCTCAATAATTTTCAAGACGGTGATACTAAGTTAACATATTTTTTATGATTTATTTGATAATTTCATGACGACGATATTATTTAACTTCACTTTTTTTTTATAATTTATTTGATAATTTTCCGAGATGATAACTCATCAAACAAGTTGTATTCGACCACAATTTCGATTGGAGTCGTCCTTCATTTATTTGATGTTATTAATGGTGAGGTTCACATATATACATACCATTATATTATATTAAAAGTAATTGTTCATATAGCAATGATGTTAATTTATTTTTTTAATCAAGCTTATCAAACAGATAAAGTTATATTTAGTTCGATAGATTTCAATGGACTCAAATTATTATCTCCTTTAAATCTTGTTATGGATAGGATCTTGACATTATATATCCAACACATACATTCCAAGAGTGGGGACACATATTTATGCTCTTCTGCCTGTTCTTTTACACCTTATTGTTGACAAAGATAAGGAAATTAGAGAAATAGATATAAAGTTGTTCAACAAAATATATATATATATATATATATCGAATATAATTATTTTAGGATGGATGAAATACGTAACAAATTAATTAAGGACCATTATATACTAGCCACTCCCTTCCATTCTACTCCACTAATCTCACATTCCTATGTGTCCCACCAACATTAAATTGTCCCCCACACATGTAATTACAGGTAAATTTTTTTTAGTAACAAAATTGGATAGCTTTAATCGAAAACATTATAAAGTTACAGTAATTCACTACTCTCTCTCTGTTCAATTTTACTTGTTATTATTTTACTTTTTGAGATTAATTTGATTTAATACTTGAAATTTAAAATTTAGATGATTAAAAATTACATGAAAAATACTATAAGTTGCAATTCTTCTCCTGTTGATATAATGAAAAATATATCTTAAAATGTTGATTAAAATTCATATAATTTGACTTCGATAAATGAAATAATGACAGGTAAAAGTGAATAGTGAAAAAGTACATTTTAAAATGTTGATCAAAATTCATATAATTTGACCCCAATAAATGAAATAGTGACAAGTAAAAGTGAATGAATAAAGTATTAATGTAGCTTATATTACATGGCAATCAATAGGTAATTATATCATGCATGATTTAATTAGTCAAATTAACACACACACCCCCTTTATATAAACCCCACACTTTCCAAAAACTCAATTCCTTTTACCACCAATAATGCACAATGATGGAACAACAAAAATCCTTAGAGGCCATAGTCATGGCAACTCTTTCTACCTTAACCCCTCTTCAACTCACAAAATTCACCCACCACTTCTCCTCCCTCTACCACCACAATCGCCACCGTATTTTCTCTCTCCTCTCTTCTCCTACCCTCTTCTCCCTCACTCTCCACCACCTCAACTCCCTCTCTCTCCCTCACAAATCCTTTCTCATCGCCCGCTACCTCTTGTCTAAACTCGCGATTTTGGCGTACTTCATGGAGAAAAACATGATCCTACCACCACCACCGTCAATCACTTGCATGAGTCTTCGGGATGTGGATGCGGTTATGTTACTCTTACTACTATGTGAACTGCGCCAACATGAACCTGGGGCGTTGGACGCCCCACCATCGCGTTGGCGCAATATTCTTCGGGACTATATGGTTAACGACATCTTGAAAGTATCAGGGATTGAAAGATGTAGTAGTGATGTGATAATCAAGTTCATTGAGTTAGTGGCTAAGTGCAAGAATTTTGTTAATGTCATGGCTTACGATAATGGTCGTGATCAAGGGCGGAGCTACGGGTAAAAATATTTTATCTCCCTTTTTATATATACTCATTCCTTTTCTCTGTTTCAATTCATGCGATATTATTTGACTTGACACAAAAAAACAAAAGATTTTTGAATTTTATGATTAAAAATAAGTCATAAATTTATGTAGCTATATAAAACACACTAAGTTAAATAATTACTCTCCCGATTCAAAAAGAATGAGCTAGTTTGATTTGAAATGAAGTTTAAGAAAATAAAGAGAATTTTTTTATTTTGTGATTGTAAACTAAAATTATATCAAAATATCATTTAATCTCTTGTGACCTTAAACATGAAATTAAAATGTTGTCAAGAAAGGAAAGAGATCATTTTTTTTAATAGATAAAAAATATATAGGCCATTTTTTTTAAATAAAGGAAATATTATATATAAAAATGTAATATTCTTTTTAAGAATGACTAATATAAAAAGAAAAATATGTCATATATTATCTATACGAAGGGTTTAAGTTATATGCTCCGACAATTTAAAAGATGAAATTACAATGAAGTTAATTATAAAGTAATTACATATTAAAAAAAATAGTACTACTTAATCGTTAGTTAATCTATTGTTGATTGCAACTAATTAACATGCATATTAGACCTAAAATGTTTTTTAAAAAGTATTCGTTGTCACACGTTGGAACCCCAAGTGTGATATCTTTTCAATTTTTCATTGACTAAAATTTCTGACTTCGTCATTAACAGTGAAACAAAAGACGGGAAGAAGTTGGCAGCATCCGTGGCAGTGGTGGTGGCGCTGCCGTCATCGAACGGCAGTGGAAATGATCAGTGTGTGATATGTAAAGAAGCCATGAAAGTAGGCAGAGATGTTTGCAAATTACCATGTGATCATTTTTACCATTGGAAATGTATATTACCTTGGTTGAAGAAGACCAACACTTGTCCATGTTGTAGGTTTCATCTACCGTCCGATGATGTTTTTGCTGAGATCCAACGGTTGTGGGATGTTCTGGCTAAGATGAGTGGTGCCACGTAGTTAGTTAATTGTAGCCAGAAAATTAAATTAAAATTTAAGTGGAGTAAATTGTTGTAGCTATCTTTTTCTGCTTATCAATAATCCAAAAAAATATCTGTACAGAATTATTGTTACAAGTGGAGTACTTGCATCCTCTTAGGACACGTGGCAAATGCGTTGTTGCACATGTTTTTCTTAGTCAATCATGAATTGTGGAATACACAGGAAAATGGAAAATCTCACTTTTTCTAGAAAATTAAAATTATATTTTATAATAGATATCGATTTTTCTATAAATTCTAGATTTGAATTTAAGAGTTTAAGTGGTTTGAACGGGAATCAATGAGATTAATTACATTATTTATGAATAAAATTATGCTTCTTTGAAAGTAGGATGAAAAAACAGAGTTAATTGAAAAAGATGCTTTAGATTATTCTTAACAAGCGAGCGAGCAAATGAGAGTGGAGTTATTAATTAAGAGAGTGGAGTTATTAATTAAGCAGTTGCCTCCTAAAATTGTTAGAGTTGCTTGTCCTAATCATCTTGTTTTAACTGATCTTCCTGTAGCCAACAGCCTTGGCTTAGTAAATTTTGCATCGTAATCAAAATTGTTTGCCGAAGGTCTCTACACTTACCTGAAAAATGAGTATATTTTGTATCTGCTGTGACTTTTTAATTGTCGTTTATGAACATTTGATCAATATGCAATACAATTTTATTTATAATTTCATTCTATCACTTTAAAATTTATTGAAAATGAACTATCTATAGATTCAAAACGAATGTAAAAGCTTTTGATATAGATCTTACGGCTATATATAAAAAAGTTATGGCATATGTATAAATAATTTGTAAACCCAATTACCAATAACGTTGAATATTAGGTGTAATAATGGATATAATGGATTAACATGAAATTGTAGAATATATTAGTAGGGATACTGAGAATCACTCGTTCTTGATAATGTACTTTTTCGTTTTTCATTTTTTATTTGTTGTTTTTTATTTTTTGCTTTGTGACTGACTTTATGTGTTTAGATATATGTGCATTGCATGGATATAGATATAAAAATTTAATATTATTTTTTATTTTAATTTATATGATAATATTTAATTAAAATAAATTTTTAGTAATTTTTAAATATTCTAGAATAGGTATACTCGTAATTATTGCATGGATATCTATATTGATTTAATTTAAATTATTATAAAATTCACATTAAATGTTGTATATGCAACTTTATATTATCAATAACATTAACATTACCCCAATGCCTCAAAGGCTCCCGCCCATTGCGGGGTAAGGGGGGGTCGCAACTTTATATTATCGATCAATAAATTTAAATACATCGAAACAACTAAATAAAAATGTGAAGTTAAAAGTCTTTATTCAAAGTCTATATTCTGCAACTACTTTTAAAGCTACACAACACATTTCTATATATAATAAGCTGCTTATTTGAGAAGTTTAGGATCGTTGTGCCTGCTTCAGTTGTCGGTTTTAGTTACTTCAAGTAGGTAGCTAAAGCGGACAACTGTTGTTCGCTTGATGGTTCAAGCCTGACATCTTAAATTCAATGTTTTTGAGATCAAACCTCAACAACAGTAATATTTTTATGTCATTTCTATTAAGCATTATTTAATTACTTCTTCATCAACTTCAACTATAAATTGGGTTTACTTAATTTTGCGATGACTATTAAAGTGTCTACTTAAATTTACTATGTCATTTCTATAATTACTATTTAAATTATTGTTTACAACTGAGCATTTCAGTTGCCTGTTGCAGCTGCTTGAAGCAGGCAGGTGACTACAACGTGTCCACTTACTATTGCGGTAGCTATTAAAGTAGTTGCTTAATTTTACTATGTAATTTTTGTTAATTATTATTTAGTGATTTCTTCATGTACTTTAATTATGAAATTTCAATAACGTGTCTACTTAATTTTATGATAGTTATTAAAATATTTATTGGGCTCGTCCAACGCACGATCTAAAAAAACTAGTTACTATATATAATTTTGTCTCAAATCATTCTATGAGGATAATCAAATATAATTTAGATCCTACTTTTAATTTCCATTCCATGTGTGTGTATATGTATTTCAAAATAAAAATTAAATAAGGCAGATCAATAGACATATTTATTATGAACTTCTTGTGTATGATTTTTCCTGATTGACTTCTTCTTTTATAAGTTTTATACGGTGGAATTCTCAAATTTGCACAATTGATGTTTTATGTTTATAAGAGAAAATATAAGGATAAATTATGTAATTATGCAAACATATGGTATGCATTTACATTATACCATTATAATTTGAAAAAATTACAATTTATAACTATAGTTGGGATTTTGTTGCAATTTTCTCTCTCCTCTCTTCATCTCTCTTGGCTCTCGCCTCTCTGTTGCAATTTATAGCTACAATTCTTTGTCAGATATACAAATACATACATATACCAGCTGCATATATACAATTATATGAATGATATACAGATTCAATTCACAGATATACGTATACAATTTGCCTCTCTCCACTCTATTTCCTCTCTGGTTTGCCTCTCTCTTCCCTCTCCCAATCTCTCTTGCCATATATATAAATACATATATACATTAGTTACACATATATAATTATTTGGCAGATATACACATATGATTTGATAAATATTTTTTTTTTGGTAAGTAAAATATTTTATTTACCAAGTAACTCTTTACAAATTAGGGAAAAACAAGCTTGGATAGATAGCCCCAAGCCTTTTTTCAGCAAATACTAATTAAATCTCTTTGTAAATTGATTCTTCAGGGGTACATATTTAAGTCTCCTAATCGATGTGCCAACCTAGGATACATAGAACCTCGTCCATGAACATCCTGAATAATGGGTTTGATAATCACTTTAACATTCCGTGCCTTTCCTTAAAATATTCTATAGTTTCTTTTCTGCCATCCATAATACACACTACTAGTTAATATCATGCGGTAGATTGGGCCTTGCCATTCTTCCCTTTCATGTGTGTTAGTGCCCAGTTAACTTTATTCTGCTAATTCAAACTTCTCCAACAAATGCCTTGCCAATCCAAAAGTTATTTGTACATATACAATTCGTCTATCTCCATTCTTTTTCCTCTCTCGCTCGCCTCTTTCCTATAATATGTAGCTACAAATCGTAATTTAGCAAACTATAACTATTTTTGCCTTATTATGTTTCAAGAGTTTGCTCTTTTTAAAAAATCCTCAAATTCTTTTCGTTTTTGGCTTATGTAATGGCATCTTATTTTTTAAGAGGATTTTCAAAATGAGCAAACATTTGAAATATAATAAGACAAAAAATAGCTATAGTTTGCTAAAATTACGATTTATAGCTACATACTATAGGAAAGAGGTGAGCGAGATCGAGAGAGAGTCAAAAGAGGTGAATTATATATGTATATTTGTCAAATAATTATACGTGTGTAACTAATATACATACATACATATATATATATATCTGGCAAGCGAAATCGGAAGAGGAAGGAGAGAGGCGAGCTAGTCGAGAGAGGGAGGAGAGAGGCGAGTGAGAGAGGGTAGAGAGTGGAGAGAGACAAATTGTGTACATATATCTGTTGAATTGAATATGTATATCCGTCAAATAATTGTGTATATACAACTGATATATATATGTATTTGTATATCTTACAAGAGATTGTAAAGAGAGAGAGAGGCAAGAGACGGGAGAGAGGAGAGAAAAAATAGAAATAAAATCTTAACTGTAGCTATAAATTGTAATCGTTTCAAACCATAGTGATATAATGTAAATATATATCATATATATATATATATATATATATGCCTAGTTACGTAATTTACGCTTAAATCTATACGACGATAGATTTCCTATTTTTATGTATAGATAATTTACTTTTATAATTATTTAAATAGCTTATAATTACATAAATATTTATAATTTATTTTGTAATATAAATTTAAATTTGTTTATTAACAATTAAATGACATATTAACATCACATAAGTTGAAGGGGAGAGAGCAAACACTTCTCTAGAGTTGAGAAATAATTTTAAAGTAGTTAGTACAGTAGTAAAACTTATGTTGGCAGGGACTTTGGCGTTTTTCATCAACAAAAATTTATGTGCATTTATACCAAATTAATATATATACTACATGTTATGTACTTGTATGTAAATCTTTTAGTACTTAATTATAATAATAATAATAATATATTTTGAAAAATTGCATAAATGAGGTCTAGGAATGATATAGCATATGGAAATCTTATTATTATATCGTGAAGTTAGAAAAGATTGTTTCTGAAAGATTAATGACTTAAATGTAACAAATTCAAATATAAAGAATAAAAAAACTTTACAACAAGAAAAACACAATATAATGCGATAATCGAGACATAATAGATAACAAAAGGTGATAGATATCAAAAGCAACAACAAAATTGATAAAAATAATACAATGACAAACACCAATAAGCCGAAATCCTCGAAAAATAAGACAAATACTACACTGCATAATATACTAATTTTCTGCACTAATACTTAATTATAATTAGATAATTGTAAATTTTTTTATTTTATTAAGTTATTTAACATGACAAAGTAAAGTACATTTTACACAAATCACATAGTGTTAAGAACTAATTACTTACTATCCCAATTCTTTTTCAAATTATAAAAATCTCTTAAAATTTAAGAATTTTGGATACATCACTCAGACACATCATGTCTCGATTTTGAATACATCACTAAGATTCCAATACATTGTGTCCCAATTTTGAATACATGACTTATCGGCTGATACATCGCGTCACAATTTATTATCTTTATTAATACAAGATATACTTATCCTAAAATATCACTCAACGTCTTAATATATCACGTAAAAATATTATATCTAAAAATATGAGAGAGTAAAACTTTATGAACATTTTAAAATATGTTATAACATAAATTGTATATTTTAATAATTTTTTAAAAGAAAAAAACTAAATTGATTGGATGTAAATACTTAATACGATTTTGGTGTAATAACACGAGCAATGAGTGAAGCCAAGAGACAACGCTGCGGTTTGGGCGGTTGAACTACGGACAAATACTGCGAATATCACGTGACTTTAATCTACCTACACCCTTTAGATTTCAAAATTTCAAAATTATTTTAGTGAGTGTGTTTAGTAGGAAGAAAAATATTTTTCTAAAAAATATTTATTTACAAAAATAAATTAAAAATTAATTTATATTTTTATGTTTGGATGTTGAGTAAAAAAGATTTTCTATTGTTTGATTAGTTTATGAAAATATTTTTTAGAAAATATATTTTATTTGGTTAGAGAGTTGAAAATATTTTGTTAGAAATATTACTTCTACCATGAAAATCAAAATTGATTATCGATTCGGGACCTGATCTCGACGTACATCTGATGCAGAACTCAACTTGACTTTCGATTCAAGATTCGACTTCTAAATTTTAAACTCCATTTTGACTTTTGAATCAGAATCCCATCACATCCGACTCCAAATCTACTTCCAAATAATTTGACTTTTTTAAAAATCTTTTTTGGAGGTCGGGGCTTGGAGGGTGGGGGTCAGGGTGACGTAATTTTTTTTCGCATGTGTGTGTATGTGCGTGTGATGGTGATGGTGGTGGGGAGCTGGTAGGGGGCGGATATATGAAGTGAAATTTTCGAAAAAAAGAATTTTACATGTATAAGGAGGAGGGAGGGGGGAGGGTAAAAAAGATTACATTGTCAAAATTTGGAATACTGTTATAAAAATAAATTTCTAAATTTTGTTAGAGTTGAGAGTTGGGTTGGGGGGGGGGGATTGATTGGGGGTGTATCAGAAAAAATAACTTTCACAATTTGAAATATTTTTTTTCTAAAAGATAAATTTTAATTTGTTTTGTTGTGTCAAAGGGAGGGACGGGGTGGGGTTGGCTAGGGTAGAAATGGGATAGAAAAAAATAAAAATTTTAAAATGTGAAATTTTTTTAAAAAATAAATTTTTAATTTTTTGGAGGGGGGTCATGGTAAGAGTAGGGGAAGAAATAATGTTGTAATTTGAGGTTTTTAAGAGAGTCTTGAAAAATATTTTTTTTTACTTTTTGTAAGGAAGTCATTTTCTTTATATTTGAGGAAAATAAATTGATTTATAAAATATTTACTAAAAACATTTAAGCTAATCAAACATAAGACAATTGAAAAATATATATTTCCTTCATGGAAAATACACTCTTAATTTCAAGTTAAACCAATATTTTTTAGAATAAATTTTATTTTTGTAATTGAGGGGTGGGGGGTGTTAGGAGTGAAGTAAGAAAAAAACATTGTAATTTGAGATTGAACAAGAGTTCTGAACAATATTTTTCTCAATTTTTTAAAAAAATATTATTTCCATTAAAGTTGAGGAAAATAAATTAATATAAAAAATACTTTTCAAAATATCTAATTCAACCAATTATAAAAAATCAAAAAGATTTTCCTCCCGCACCAAATACACCCTTAATTTCAAGTTAAATTCCAAAATTTATAGCTAATATTTTTGAAGAAATCTTTTTTTTTATGGTGAAATGTTAATATATTGCATTAATGAGAAGTTAAAAGTGTAATGACCTTAGGACAGCTGCAACTTTGAAGTGAAGAAACAGAAAAGGCCATTTATAGTGAGTGGGCCAAACAATCCACAGTTATTCAAATTCTTCCTACCTACTTTCTCTTTCTTCATATAAATAAAAGATATGTAAAATCTACACTCTTTGATTAAAGTAGCTCACCATATAAAGAAAATTTAAAAAAAAAACAATCAAGTTTTTGAAGGGTGAGTCCCTTGAAGGGCATCAACACTACAGAGAATTACTTTATTTAAAGGCCAAATATAAGATGAAAGCTCAAGAAAATGCACACAGAAAATTGAGGTATTTACTTATATCTCTGTTCAGTTGAATTCAGTAGCTTTAGCTCAAATTCTGTAATAATATGTAAAAGTTATTAAGGTTTTCTGAAAACACACCTCTCTATGTCTGTGAGACAGTCCCAGACTCCACTTGTGAGATTTTACGGGATATGTTATTGTTGTTAATAAAGTAACTCAAATGGTAGAGTTTTGAACTCGTAAAGTTCAAATCTTGAATCCGACTAGACTAGCAAAGAACCTCTGCGTTTTAGTGTGTTTGTCTAAATTTGCTTATTCTGTTTTCTTTCCATATTTTCCGACATTGGTGTTTTTCCCCCTTCTTTTTAGTGAGAAGAAAATGGAAAAAGAAGATAGTTTGAGGACAGTGGAGTGTTTAAGAGGAAGATTAATTGCAGAAAGAGCAGCTTCAAGAAAAGCAAAAGAAGATGCAGAGCTTATGGGAAACAAGGTTTTTCTTTTGTTTTTATCTCTGCTTGTTTTCTGAGTGAAAATGTATATAGATATTTTGGTGTAGTAATTTTATTGTTTTCTTATAACTAGATTTGTTTATTTAAAAGCTACGAATTCTTCAAAAATACTGCCTCATCGAGTCTAGCTTTTGAAAGATCTGATATACACTCACTGTACCGCACTTCAGATAATTAGACACTTAAAACTGGCTTTCAAGTTAGCCAACAAGCAAAATGAGTTCTCAAATTGGGTGGGGGGAGGGGGGTCTGGTGTTTGAGGCAGGGTGTGTTGATGATCCTTAAGTCTTATTTACTCCTTTTTTTGCTTTAAGCTATCGATAGTCGTGTTCTTGTATTTCTGTACAAATTCTTTTTTTAATTGCGGGATATACAGATGTTACTAAATATAAATCAATTTTTTTTATATGTCTATCACTTTATCTTTGTCTGTCTTTTGATGATATTATTATACTCCCTTCGTGTTATTATACATGTCGTCCTTACTATAAATATATGTTCCTTAATATATGTCATTTCACAATATCAATACATAAATTACACTATTCTACCCATTTTGTCGTTGATAATTAATGATTTTAATTAACTAAAAGAGCTAACAGTTAATATACATTGTAACTTGATACATTAATTAACAAGGGGCAAAAGGGTGAACTTATCATTCTTCTTAATGCAAGTGCCATTAGAAAATGTGACATGTAAAATGAAACGGAGGGAGTAATATTTCTTTTAAGAGTCCGGAGCATATATGAGATTGTTTTGGTTTCCATTTTTTCACTAAGTGATGTCCTTAATTAATGTTTGATATTAATTACAGGTGATTGAACTGGAGATAAAGTTGAAAGAAGAGAGGAAATCAAGAAAGAAAGCAGAGAAAAAGCTGAAATATTTTATAAAGAAGGTTGAATCCATGAACATATCAGATGAATCAGAGTACTCAAGCTTGTTTGATAAAAGTGAAATTTCATCTGTTACATCTACAACTGCCACTACCAGCAGCAAAATAATAGCTGAATTTAAAGGCTGTGATTTTCAAGAGCTCATTTCCCAAGAAAACTCACTCAACTTTGAGAAAAATGCTATTTTTAGCAAAGATGATGACAGACATTCTAAGGGTGGACAAGTTATGGGAAAATCAAGTGAGCTTGAATCCTCAAATTCAGATGCCAATAGGTATGTAAACTCTTCAGTTTCGTATTTTCGAAAAGGTCCATATATATATAAAAGGATGTAGGGAATGAGATTATAAGGATGAGAGTTGAAGAGAAACATGTTAGTCCATCAACTGAGCTATTCAAATTTTCAATATTTTCATGAGAAAATTAAGGTGGATTAGTATTGTATATAGGAATATGTTATTGGAATAGTAAAAGGGTAGAATTGCTCCAAATCAAAGAGCAGAGGAGTAATTTTGATCCAAATGAGAAGGAACAAAAATAGCAGAGAAGTATTGCCGTCTTAAAAATAACTCTTTACTTGGTTAACTAAATATAAATACACCCTTGATCTTGCAACATGAGTGAAGTACATCCCTGAATTCTCACCAAATTTAAGAGTGTTGTCGACATTTCTCTCAGCTTCTTATTAAGAGGATCATGCTCTTATAAGAGTTTGAGACTATTTGCTACGTCATGTGGCATATCAGGGTGCAGCTACATTTAGTTAGTCAAGTATAAAGGAGTATATTTAAGCCTATCAATAATTCAAAAATAAAATTAATAATTTACACTATATTTAATAGGATTTCGGTACTTCTCTAGAAAATAATTGAGTTAGAGACACTTTTTCACTATTCCATGTGCCCATAGTGGAAAAGAGGGATATTTTTGGACCCTTTAGACCTAATATCTATCCCTTTTTGTATGAAGAGTACAAGAAGGCAAATTAAAACCTTTTTGAATAGTAAAGAGGCAAATTTGTTCATTTTCCCTTAGTTTCTTTAATTTAGTACTATCTTATATCACCAAATTTAACTTTTTATCTCTTATTCTAGCTCGAAATTTTCAGTCCAAGAAGAAGGGGAAAATGGAGAAAATGAAAGTAATCTTCAACAAGACAAAGTCAATAACTCTTTGGCATTAGTTCCACTAGATTTGCCAAAACCAAATCAATCCATTGATCCAATTGTTCTTGATGCTACTGTGAGAGAAGTTCTTGATGCACTGAGGCATGCTAAACAGAAAATTCAGACACAAATGGAGAGAGGGCGCGGTACAATTAAAGTTGGCTAACTTTATATGAAAAATCTATTTCGACCTGATTTTATTACCATATTAGTGGAGTACCAGGAAGCGGCTAATCAGTATCTAGAGTTAGTGAGTTCAAACTGAACGTGATCTTATTATATGTATATATTTTAATTTTCTTTTTTTCTTTTTCCATCATGTATACGTCTTTCTTTGTATTCTAGTCTAGTCTTTATAAGTGTGCATGTATGTTACATAATGATAAGATAATGAAGCATTGAGAAGACTATATAGTGGACTACATAGGAGCTTGTGCCAGTATGAGTCCAATACATGTTATTTTTTATCTCGATTTATGTGACACTGATAGATTATAATACATTTTATGTTATTTTTAAATAATATATATGTTATTTATTTCGTTTCAATTTGTATTGCACATATAAAATTTTAAATAAAATTTTGAGTGTCAATTAAAATTTTATTTATTTTTTAAATTGTTAATAGTTGAAGTAGCTGAAAAAATGATTTATAAGAATAATATTGTAAAATCAAGTAGATGAAGTAGGTTCGTCAATCGGTAGCTGCCTTTAAGAAAAAATAATTATTAGGAGTAATATTGTAAATTTATAGCTGAAGCAGCTGTAGAAATAATTACTAGAAACGAACTAGTAAAATTAAGTAACTGAAGCAGACATGTTAAGCAGCAACTACTTTTAAGAAAAGATAATTTATTAGGATTAATATTGTAAATTCATAGTTGAAGCAATTGAAGAAATAATAACATAGTGAAATTAAGCAGCTAAATCGAACTTTGTTATTATCCAAATAATTGCATAATTTTAATATTCATTATTATTATTATTATTATTATTATTATTATTCATAATTTTCATAAATTATGAACGTTAAAATTATGAAATTATTTGGATAAAATTAAAAATAAGCTCATTTTCTCAAAAAGTTTCAAAAATACTTGTTCTAATCAAATGGCAATCTAAAATGGATTAGGTCGGTCAACATTCTTATAAATAAACATTACTGTGAGTAACATTTTAAGCATAAAACGTACTTGTGAGTAACATATTATAAAACATTACTCACAGATATGTTATACGTTTAAAATGTTACTGCCAGTAACGTTTATTCACCGTTACTTTTGTCAGTGTTTGCCTATTAAAGTTTTTAAATAAAATATAGTCTAAAATGTTACTGAGAAATACATTTATACTAGTTTTATAAAATTTCAAAAAAAAAAAGTATTATTTTGGTGAATTAGTTTAAACAATGACCTAGTTTGGTAAAAAGATTCTAGCTAAAACAGATACATCAATGGACAACGATCTGTTTAAGGAGTAATATTGTAAATTTATAATTGAAGTTGCTGAAAAAATAATTAATAAAAATGATATAATAAAATCAGATAGTTAGAGCCGGCATGTTGATCATGAGCTACCTGCTTTTAGATGGTTATATAAAGTAGTAAAGTAATATTTGAAAATTTGAATTGTTTGTGTTAATAAATAAAGTTTCGTATGATATTCTTATTTGAAATTAATTCTTCTAAATTTTTAGATGCAATTCTTTTACAATCATTTTTTCCTAATAATTGTTTTTTTTTTCTTGAAAGATTGTTAATCTTATATAAGAGGGCAACAACAACAACAACAACAACATACCCCAGTGCCTCAAAAGGCTCCCGCTCATTGCGGGGTGAGGGGGGGTCGGAT
>JAPFFP010000002.1:18854651-18870695 GCA_026153255.1 Solanum medicagineum | reverse complement strand
TATATAGGCTAGAAGAAAGAGTATGATGTTTAGTTTAACCAATGTGGGATATATTTCCTACTTCTATACAAATAACAATGTGATAACTTTTTTCTTCTCAATAATTTAAGATATTACGTGAATTAAGATATCAACGAATGTAACGAGTTAAACATATATTAGAATCATTTATTGCTATAGTAACATAGAGTACTCTAACATAAACATGAACTGATAAACATATACGAGGGTCGAGATCCACTCTAGTAAGTTCTCAATTTTGAAAATATCTGTTTAACTTGTTCTTTCAACAGTATGACTATCCGGCCATCCATGCTATGTGAGAGATGTCATATCTAAACAGAATAAGATGTCTCTCGAGTCACTTAGTTGTATCTTAGCGATAGCTCATTTTTCTCTGAAGACTTGAAGACAAAGTTTCCCTTTTTCTCTACTTTGAGGCAGCTCTGTTAGTTACATCAGTTGTAAATGGATATGACCATTCTCCGGTCCCTCACACCTATCATCATGTTACCACAGACGCCTTTCCATACTCATAAATCGTGATGGATACTTCATCAATATATCATATTATGTGTTCATTTTTTAAAATAACCTATTAGGTCTGGTATGAGACCGATGTTTGATGTTCAAAAAGCTACAAAACCATGCATAACTTCATTCCTCCATGTATGGTATTTCTTTGGATTTTTTCTTCAAATGTTTGTCCAGAAGGATGGGAAAAGAATTTTACCTGGGATATGAACTTCCCTTCACAACCTTTTGGCCATATTTTCTCCAGCGAAAGCCGTCCTCAGTAATTTCAGAGTCGGTAGTACTTTGGTTTGGAATATAAGGAATTGTACTTTCCCCTGATGTACCTGCTCCGTTGGACAGGCCTTTAATTTTCCTGGAAGATAAAATCCCATAGTAGTCAATAATCAGAAAGTGAGAACACAAAAGACCACAGTAGTATTTCCGAATACCACGTCGAATAAATATTGGAATACACATGGGAAAAATCTCACCTTATGTTCTTTGAAAAAAGAAAATGTGAGGGATGAACTAATACACAAACGATTTAGCTACAAGAATGAGTGCAATGTTGTGTGCTAGCTAGAAAGGGTTCCGCGCATAGATAGCATATAGTAATTGAATTTACTTGCTTCTAACCTTCTTTTAGTTTTTGGTTCATCAGAAGTAGCATCCAATTTTTTACTTTCTTCAGCAGAATCTTCAGAATTTCCGACAGCAGTGTGCATTCCTGCAGCTGCACTGGGATCATAGAAGCATGGTGCTTTGGTCGAATGAGCTGAATGTACAGTCGACCTGACACCATTCTGACTGTCTATCCTACAGAGGTAACCTTCACCTGTCTGAGGATGTTGGTTACTCCATGCAGGGTTATTTGTTTCTTTAGAGGCATTGCCTAGAGTTGCTCGCCCATGTCCTTCTGACAAGTTACGCTTTGGAGGCTGAGGCTTTGGGTGATTGTGCTCACCCCTGTAAACAATTTCAGCAATCTGGCCATCGTATGATCTTTCAACCTTCTTTTTCACAGGACACTTTAGATGCGTGCACTTATAGTAACTTCTCGGGTATTCACTTCCTTTAACTTGTTTTTGTCCATATTTTCTCCAATTATATCCATCATAACTAGGACGATCGACATTACTTGTGTTGATCAAAGATTGTGGAACCTCTTCTGTGCTCTCTGATGCAATTGTTGACTGCACTGTTTTCTTTTCCTGTACCGATTTTGCCAAGAGACTTCGTTTAGATTCTGTCTTAAGGTCATGTTGTTGTTTAACCTCATTTGCTGATTGAACATGAGCATTAGCCTCAGCTATTTCTTGTCGCTGATCAGATACAGAGCTTCCCTATGCATAAGATGTGCTAGATTATATTATTTTTCAGAACAATATAACATCTCTTTGGCTAATCATGACTCGTATTGTGATACGACAACCTCATCCCATCCGAATTTATGCACCATTTTTACACTAACAAAAGAAGGGTCGTTCCATCATCGCAACCTATGTTGTTAGACTCTCCCAGAATGTGCTACTTTTGAAGGATCTGCCACGCACTCATCAACATTTTTAAAGAGTGAGCAACATAGATCGCAGCATATAAAAGGAATCTAACCTTATTTTCAAGGAGAGGAGTTGATTTCCTCGGTGCAAGTTTAGCTATGGGTTTATACAGGACCATGGGTTTGTCTACCGATTGCAAGATGTTATCAGATCGACAACCAACTGGTGCCTCAGACACGCCAACCTGATGTAACAAGTTCATCTTTAGGATTAAAAATTGCTCAGCAAAGCAATTGGAGTACTTTTTCAAGATGCACCACTGAAGTAAAGTGAAACAGAGAAACATTTTAGCGATAAATGATGGAAGCTTAGAAGGAGAGAGTAACGACCTGCGACGAAGGCTCTCCAACTAAAGCATGGTTTGTTGCAGGCTTCAGCCTAACCGTCTTTGGTCTTATGGCGGTAACCATTTCAGAATGAACATTCGTTGATGATATATCTACTGCACCAGCTAGGAGCTCTGAGAAAGATTTGTAAATTGGACATCGTGGCCTCGAAGCGACTGGTCTAGCTATAGCTATTTTTGCTGCTTCATTGACCTCCATCTTGATCTGTTGTTTCCATGTGAGAATTGAACTAAAATAAGGACTAGAAATACCGATCTTAAAAATATCAACGACAAATTACATAATCAAAAAACATATAGTAACAGTAAGACCAATTGAAAGAATGTTTGCAAGTACTTAAGCCTTGAGTTCTAAAATTCTTCAGTAATGTGAAGGAAGATATCTACTATGATTTGAAGTTCATGGGTCCGAACTTATATCTCGCTTTAATCTTGTTTGATGAATTTTCAAATACAACTACAGGATCTAAGCAAAAGCTACTGGGTTCATCCGAGACCGTATCTAATACATCAAAAGAATGCAGCAAACAGAATTGATAGCTCAGTAGCTGCTGAAACTTTATACAAATGCAGAAATTTACTCATCAAGTGAATCAATTGCTTATAATTCATCTCTTTTATTATATGAAAGACATTCAACAATCAAGTTCAAGTCCTTTTCAACAATAAAATTTGCTCCACAAGAGTTCCAATTTATAAGATAGTAAACAAAATCAACCACCATAAAAAAGCAACTACAATGAACTACTTTTTTTCTTTTGGCATCTTATCCGGTGTTCGATACCATCTCGACTAATCTAGATTCGCGCCTAGAACCCTCGAAATTCGTCCAGAATCCGAATTTCATAAATCAGACATGTATCCTTACCATAAACGGCGATCCGGACTCAACGGAATAATTAGAATTCGATTCCGAGGTCTTTCTCGACACAATTACTGATGCAACTCCAATAAACTAGTTTAAAACTTAAAATACCAAAACTATCCTCGGAGACTCCAAAAATTATGACAAGACCATCTGTAACGTTAGTTTGACCATCCGGAACTGCTAGAACTGTCAGGAATTTTAATCCAAACTTCCGAACTTCAAAGTCAAACTTTGGCTTCCGAAACAACTAAAAAAACACAACTTTGAGTCCAAAAATTTCATTTTAACTCTGAATTCAATTATGCTAGTTCTCATAGACCAGTTTCGACATTCCAGAGCTAATGGAGTCCATGAATTCCGAACTTCAAATATTGACCAAAGTCAAACTTTGGCTCCGAAAACAACCAAAAAAACACAACTTTGATTCCAAAAATTTCATTTTAACTCCGAATTCAATTATGCTAGTTCTCATGGACCAGCTTCGACATTCCAAAGCTAATGGAGTCCATGAAAGAGGTAAGCACTCCCTACTAGAATTTTCTTTTCTTTTATTTTTACTTCGCAAGGCTAAAACCCGAGACCTCTATTATCCATTAGACCACAACCTTTTGGTTACAACTATAATAAACTTCAATTTTATCAATATATTAAAGGAAAAAAATATTCTTTTTTAACTCCTCCCCCTGCCCCCCCGCCCAACACACACACACACACTAAACACACACAGAGTTAAGAACCAAAGCAAAGAATAAGACCCCAAAGAAGAAATATTTACCAAATATATGAAGTAATAGTTGATGGAGAAAAACCTAAGAGTTCATCTGGGCTCCCATTGAATCCCATTTACTTTCATCACAAAAAGTCTTAAACTTGACCTGCATTGCAAAATCAAACAATTTCAAGAATGTTCAAAACTATACACATAAGAAGTTTATAATTAAGAAATAGGTGACAACAAACAAAAGAAATTCAAAGATTCTAATTAATGTACAGACAAGGGAAGATTTTGTTTCATCTCTTTCACTATTTTTTTTATTTTTCTGATAAGCAAATTGTGATAAGAGTATGGAGGGACTGAATAAAAAGTTAGAAAAGATAGTGTGATACAGTTTTTAATAAAAAAATAGTGTCAGGTCTAGTGTGTGTGTGTGTGTGAGAGAGAGAGGCCAACTAACTGTCTATGTTAGCTGTTGTCCTTTTGACTTTCTGATGAGTTTGTGTTGTGATGTTTGTTTTTGTATTTAGCTATTATTACCCTTCCAACTTATATGATATTTTTTTTGGATGGTTTAAATTTGTCCTGATATTTGAATTAAATTATATTTTAATTCAGAATAAAATATTTTAATCAGATATTTTTTATTTAAATTTTGGAAGAACTATATAGGTGTGTTTTATTCGTCCATTAGATAGTTAAGTTAACCACGTAAAATATGGTTATCTCTTTTAACTTTTAACTGTACGCCTCAAACTCAAATAGAAAATGCACGAGTTTTACGACTTTAGGAGGACAATACGTATAACTAAAGTAGAAAACACATGAGTTTTACGACTTACTGAGGTCAATGTGTACAACTAAAGAAGATGATGCATCTTGTGCACTAATTTAACTAGTAATAGACGAATGAAACAAATAGAAAGAAATTTAAAATTTAAACTATAAGTGTTTAATTCAATTAGAATGAAAATTAGGTTCACTATCTAAATAGAATATCGTAACAATTTTAAAGAGATGATCACTATGCATTAAGCTTTTTTGACCGATATGGTAGGGTTCAGAATATTTAGTAAGGATTCAATATAAATATATATAAAGAGGCACAGAAATTTAATATTTACATAAAAAATAATTTTAATCTTGTGTACGCAATTTTTCAAAGAAAGAACGAATCCTTGTGGCTCTTGCCAGGCTTCGGCATGTAATTTATGAAAGAACAATTTTAAAATTTATGTCTAAAATAAATCTTGAATATTTATACGAATAAATCATAGAATGAGAATTTTAAGATTATATAATATTTTTAAATATTAAAATATTACTTGCTTTTTGAAATAAAGTAAAAATGAAAGAAGTAATTGTCTTACCTAAATGTGGCAGAGGGAGTATAAGCATTATGACACAAACAAATTTGACAAGTACACTAGTAAAACACATAGGTTAATGATTATTTTAATTAACCAAAACATAATTATTTGTATTTAGTGTGAGTTTAATATACAATTTTTATTTTTTCACCCCTCAAAATTGTAAGAAAGTTAGGTGGGACACGTGCAATAGACTGGTAGTTGGCACAAACTTTTGTCTCCTCCTTAAGGTGACAAACAATTACTCCTAAATTCCTTATTCACAAAATAATTCCTACTAAAAAAGAAAAGGATCAAATATGTCTATTGAATTATCAGAAATAGTTTAACGATATATATTCATTGCATTTTTTGGTTCAAATATACTTTTATGATATATTTTTTGTCTAAATGTACTTTATTATATTTTGATAATAATAGATATAAATAAATTAATTAATCGATATGATGAATGAGAAATTTAAAAATGTTGCTTCATTGATTTATAGACCTTTACAAATTTATGAGGAAAAAAAACTCACAATTAATCAATCATGTGAGGCACAAAATAAAGTTTTTTCCTCACACATAACTCATAAGCAAATACATAAATGTAAGGCCCTTGAGCTACCATAAATGATACTCCTAATAAATAAAAAATATTTTATTGCTAAAACTAATAATTATTTTTTTTAAAAGCACTTGTTCAATTAATTTTTCCGTTTTAAATTGCACCCAAGGGAACAATGTAGTACGTGAGACAAGTATATAGGGAGTGACAACCCTATTTCAGAAGAGGAAATTACGTAAATACACAATTTATTTTACTATATTATCTAAAATTTTCTATTATCTGAAAAAATTATAAAAATTCCTCACTTTCTCCTATTTTCTAATACAATAAAGTGATGTATTGAGACGTCGAATACATCACTTTATGTGATGTATAGATCAAATACATCACTTAAGTGTTGTCTGAGGACGTTGGATACATTACTTTACGTGATATATCGGTTGAATATATCACTTTACGTGATGTCCTGATGTATTCAAATTTCATCAAATTTAAGAAATTTTTATAATTTGAAAAAGAGGAGAGATAGAATGTAATTAATTCTTAATAGCATGGGAATTGTGTAATCTCTACACATTCAAAATCTATATAATTCGCTTAATTAGTCCAAATTTCAGTGAGTTGGCATAAGTTATGGGCTTAGTTTGAACACTAATTATCCCAATTTATGATAAAAGCTAGCCCAAAGTCAACTCATGAAATTGTCGAAACTCAACTCAAATTCAGTTCATCACTATCCAACCTTCAACTCCAGCGATTAGGTTCTTTTGTAATTAAAATTCACGCAAATAAAAAAAAATTATTCCATTTGTCTCAATTTGACTATTCTATTAGTCAAGTTTTTTGAAGAGAAGAGGGCTAAGAGAGAAGCTTAGAATATTACTTAATATAGGTGCACAGTTATTCTTCTTTCAAGCTCAAAATAGGTCGTCTATTGCTATATTGCCTTCCTGATTTCCCCTGGAATAACGAAGGGAGTGAGAAGATATTACCATGGGCACCTTTTCGAGAAAAAAGAAAGTCAACTGGCACCTTCTTAAAGCGTCTTCCTAGCTTTCAGGTCACTTGCGAAGGGAACAAAGCTTAGGGCTCAAAGAAGTCTTTTTATCCTGAGGTGAGGGTGAGACGGCTATCGAAATCAGAAAAGATGGAAAAGGCTATTTACGTCCAATTCAAAGTTTCTTGCATTTTCCTATGTAGTTGGCGACAAGAGCTTCTTATGAGCCTCAATGTCATCTTTACCTTAAAGCCGCTTAAGATTGTTAAACTTCACTATGAAAATGAATTTTAGGGGTAATGCAAACCAGGAAAGAGGGAAGCTTCAGTCAGCCTTAAGGCGTGGAATCATAATTAAATTTAGCCTTTTTCGTTGAGGTAAGGTATAAGGTAAGACCTGCAAGTTCGTTCCTTGAATTATTGTTCCTTTTTATTGGAGCTCTTAGATGATATAATCCATCTAATCAAAAGTAAGGTTGGTAAAGTCGGTTCGGCATCACACTCATTGAAGTGACAAGAAGGTGTAGCTTCTTCATCATACTCATTAAAGTGATACAAAGGTAAGTTTATAATAGGTTCGACCTCCTCTAAATTATTATTGAAGTGACAAAATTGTAAGTTGATAGTCGATTAACATTTGTTTTATATATATACACTTTATTATTGAAGTGACAAAACTATAATTTGGTAGTCGGTTAACATTTATTTTCTATGTATACACTTTACTAAATATAATGAAAGAAGCTTTTGGGGTAAATGGCGAGGGAGTAATATGGAGAGGGATATATTCCTAAAGATCAACACTTTTGTGTGTGTATATATATATATATATATTATTTTTTTAGTTAATCTAAAAAAGAATGACGAATACTCAATTCTCAACCTAAAATTTGATGATGACTTGGAAATTTGATTTTTGGGATCCGACATGATCCCTAGCCCAACCTCAAGTTGATGACAAGAATGGTAAAGATGGATGTTTGAATTGAATTTTCATTCAAAATAAACTATAAGATCTTAAATTTTTTAGATATAACAATACAACTAGCTATTAGGGTAGATTTATTAAGATTTTATTTACAGTTGTGTTTATTATAATAATCAACAAGATTAGAACTTCTTGAAAAAAAATCTTGAATTGGAAAGATAATTGTCCTAGTAAGTTGATTATATCCCAAATCAACAAAGGTGAACAAATAAATTATATACTAGGGTCGCTAAATGCTTATTGTACTCAATGAGTTATTATTATTTAATTTTAAAAGGCAAACATTTAAATAAGATTAAAATTTTATCAGATAAATTTTTAGCGACTGAAATTATTATTTTCTTTTTTGGCAGATACAGTGACTCTGGACGCAATTTGAAGTGGACCATAACCTTTAGAGCATGTGCTTTGTGAAATGGAATAAAAACAATCAAGTGGATAAATCTAATTAACCTAGGTATTAACAAGAAACTAGAAAATTAACTAGAAACTATTTTGTCATTCAAAAGTAAAAATGTAAGAACCTTTGGCCATAAAAATTATTTACATTTTTGGGGATACTTTTTACTTTCTATCATAAAAATTTCAAACTAATTTGAAAAATAACATATAATCAACTTACTTTTCACTTTTGAAATTATGTATAAGTATATTCAAACATAAATATGATTTCAAATATTGTTATAAAAATATAATTAAACATAACTTCATCTACGACTGCAATTTCATAAATAGTTTTTAAAAATTAAAAAATATTTAAAATTTATTGTCAAACACCTACTAAAAGAATCACCAAACTGCTGATTTATGCTAGTTTAGCTCATATCATCTTGAGGTACACTGCAACTTGAAATGTCGTCCATACATAGTGAAAAAGAATAATTGAAGTGCATTAATAGAGGTCAAAATTTGAAATCATGTCATGTTGATTAATGTTACTGTTTTTGGGGAATAGTCTCGTTGTCCTCATAAATCAGTGATAAGGTTTGTGTATATACTACACACTATACTTTTCAACAGGGGGCAAATTTAATAAACGAGGTTAATGTTAAAAGTAAGAGATGCTTATCATCCAAGAAACTCCCTCTTGTCACAAGAAAGAAGAAGAAAAAGAAAAAGAATAACAGTTAACTCAATTATTTAGGATTCAAAATTCACCTTGAGGTTTCAAGTTTAAATTCAACCACTATATCTTAATTTTCAACCCTCTTTATAGAATTTATGAATCCATCACTATTTAAACTATATTTATTACTCCTTGGTTTATTTTAGTTGTCATATTACGTATTAAGAGAGTCAATTTGATTAATTTTTAAAGCTAAATTAAATTATATTAGTTCGACACACTAAAATGAAAGATTATTCAAAAACTATACAAAAAGTACTATAAATTGTACTCCATTTGTTTTAAAAAGGACGATTTACTTTTTCTCATCTGTTTAAAAAAGTGACCCTTTTCCTTTTCTGACAACATTTTAATTTTAACTTTCCACGTCGCATGTTTGAAGCCACAGGATTAAAGGACATTTTGGTAAAATGACATAACTTTAATTTAGAATCACAAAATTAAAAAGTCTTCTTTATATTCTTAAACTCCGTGTCAAGTCAAATTAGGTCATTCTTTTTTAAATTACAGAAAATAAATTACTCCCTCCATTTAAAAAAGAATGACCTACTTTCTGTTTTAATATGTTTAAAAAAGAACGACCTCTTACTTTTTTTGTCAACATTTTAGTTTCAATTTTTCACGTAACGTGTTTAAGACCACAAAATTAAATAGCAATCGCGTACATTTAAAATAACTTAAATTTATAACCATAAAATTAAAAAAAAAATATCTTCTTTATTTTTTAAACCTCAACTCAAGTCAGATTATATCATTTTTATTATTACCATCATCCTAGGACATGTTGGAACACCATTCACTCATTATTGCAAAAGAAAAAGAAAGAACAAACAACTAGAAGTGCTTAAATTTAGGTGTGGTTGGCAAGAAAGAAGGGGCAAGCAACAAAAAAATTGTTGGCCAAATGTTGAAACTTAAATGGATGATGTCTTTACAAATGCCACCCAAAATGCCTTTTGGTTGTTTTTTCAATCAAATTTGTTAAACACACAAAATTTGAGTTGCCCCCACACAACATGACACATCATATGGATGAGTGAAAAACACAATCTTTATCTTTCAATATAGGAAGTGACAACCACCCATAAAAGCCCCACCTTAAAAAATAAGTGGACACAATGGACACATACGTAACGTCACGATTCTTACTTTTAATCGCCTCACGATTCCTCGCCAGTTTTGAAATTAATCGCCCGCTTATATGTAAACATCCATCGGTATGGTCTATGGACATTGCCACAACATAGTTATATCAAATTATTATTTCTTTTACGAAAAAATGATTTTTTATTTTTTAAAAATTATTCTACTTAGGTCACATTTATTTTTTGAATTAAACTATTCTTGTCGTCTATGTTTTGGACCATAGATATCCATACATTTAATCATATATTTATATTGCATGCATATTTTATTTTAATATAAATATAGATTTATCACAATATTATTGTTATTCTATAAATGTATGCAACAGAAATACTGCATACATTTAATATTATATTTTCTTTTTGGTCCGTTCCAAAGAAATATCACTTTATTTTAATTGAAATTCAAAATTTCATTTTTATCCTTGATGAAATGAATATCTACCATATAAATTTTTCAGGATGATTTTAGATCACAAGTTTAAAAAGTCTTACTTTTTCTTAAACATGTTTATTTTTCAAAAACCACCCGTCTAATATTTTATTTATTTTAAAAAGTCAAGGCCCACCAACACCCGATTAAATCGGCGTGGACCACTAGTGATGGATCTGGCGATTAATTGGCCGGCTTCAATTAACTCTGGCCTTTGTGTGTGTATATTTTCCTCCACGAAACTGTTAGAATCGTTTTGAAACAATGAATTCAAGCTCCGGAAATTCTCCATCAATGGCTAATAATTCTACTCCCACCGACGCTTCTAGCAAGAAGGTTCGCAAACCTTACACTATAACCAAATCCAGAGAAAGCTGGACTGAAGAAGAACACGACAAGTTCCTTGAAGCTCTGCAACTGTTATGTCCCTTCCTCTTCTTCTTGCTTTCCCTTTTTTTCTTTTAACTTCCCGTAGATTTTGAAGTTGAAACTTGAAAATTGAACCTTTGAAGTTGTATTTCAACATGTTGTTGTTTAATTATTTGGGAAAAAAATTGAAGTTTTGTGGCTACAAGTATCAAAAATTGATATGAGCTAGTTTTTGGAAACTTGAAAATTGAACTTTTGAAGTTGTAAACATGTTACTCGGACTCCATAAAAATGTCAACGGGCTGCGTGGCGGATCATCCAAAAATAGTCTTTTTTTAAGGATCCAATAAAGGTCTCACAATATTTTTGGAGAGTCTGAGCAACTTAGGTCGTAAATATGTAGCTTATTTGCGGAGAAAAATTGATTTTTGTGGCTACAAGTATCAAAAATTGATATGAGCTGGTTTTTGGAAACTTGAATATATTTGAATATCAAATTTTCAAAATCTAATTAAACTTTATGCCCAAATAAATATTTGAAGATAAGTTTTTAAAATTTACTCACAAAATTTGTTCTTTCAATTGTGAAGAAATGTGGATTTATACATACAATTGAGTTAGTTGGTGGTTTTGAATTATAAAAGTTATTTTGTAAGATAATACTATAACCAATTAGTAGCTCCTTTGGGATTTGGCCCAATTTATATGATACTTTCCTAACAAGTCTATTTCTTACCGCATTTATTAAATATTATATTTTGAATATTTGAATTGTAATTGTTGTGATTTATAGTCTTTTTGTGTAGTTTTCAAATACATAAATTATGTTTAAAAAAACTTGAAGACTCCATATCCAAATTCATGATTTGAAGTGTAGTACTGTACTTATTGCAAGATATGCATCTATAGTAATTTATAGATTTGATCTCAATTGAAGCATTTACAAGATGGATTTTTGGGAGTTATTCTTGTGTTGTACAACAACAACAACATACCTAGTGGAATCCCACAAGTGGAGTTTGGGGAGGGTAGAATGTACGCAGACCTTACCACTACCTCATAAGTTAGAGAGGCTTTATTCTTGTGTTGTGAGCCAAGAAATCTAGAAATGCCTATCTATGGTTTGTCTGTCCTAGCATTGACTCCACACTGAAATTTGAACGTAACTACTTTGTGTGAAAAAAATCGTTTGTTAGGTTTTCTCAATCTTAACGCTTACTGCATCGTTTATTTTCGCAGTTCAGAAAGAAAAAGATTGCATTTTCCTGAACCTTTGCTGTTTCTTCATTTGGATTATTCAGGTTTGACCGTGATTGGAAGAAAATTGAGGATTTCGTAGGTTCAAAGACAGTTATTCAGGTGTGAGTTCAAAAAGACTTGATTTGAAAGAGAACTTGTTAGTTTTGTTCTGTGTCTATGTATTTGATCTGCCTCGATATCGTGGTGCAATATGTTGTTTTTCATCAATTAGTTAGTACTATAATTATATGTGATTGACTCATTCTAATCATGTATGCATGGACAAGTACTAATTCTCTTTGGACATCATTTCGTTAGTCAGGCGAGTATGGTTCTATTACTGAATGTGTATTGTATGTTGCCAGGTATTGTAATACGATTTTAAGCTCTTTGGAGTTAATTGTTGGTGTGTGACATGCATTCAAATGTACCTGGTATATAATCTAGAGCTGACTTATTCAATGGGAATTTATTTGGGCATGTGCTAATGTGCGAGATTTTACTATTTTATTAGGCCTCTTTTTGTGTTTGATTTGGGAAACTTTTCATGAATTCCTTTCTTTTGGTTCAGAGCATTTTGCATTACGTAATGATGCATTAGAGTATGCTACATATGCGTACATGGAAAATCTGTTTGTACAAAACATTTGCCTAATATTCTTGGTTGCAGATCCGCAGTCATGCACAAAAATACTTCTTGAAGGTCCAGAAGAATGGTTCGATAGCACATGTGCCACCGCCTCGGCCCAAGCGTAAAGCAGCTCATCCTTATCCCCAGAAGGCACCAAAAAATGGTTGGTTTACATGTTCAAAGTTCGTCTTATATCTAATTTGGTATAACCAATTTCTCATATAGCTTCTTGCTTTTTCTGGGAATTGAGTAGTGTTAGTACCATTGCAAGCATCCATGGGTTACCCTTCTTCAATGAATTCCCTTCCACCTGGATATCCATCATGGGATGATGCTTCTGTACTTATAAATTCTCCATCAGGCGGAGTAATGGCATCACAAGATGAATATCATCTTCAAAGAATTCAGGGTGTGTAACTGACTGTAACATGATACTTTATCTGCATACATTGTAAATCTTCTTTCTCGTTGAGGGATTTTCTGCACTTATTTCACTGTACACATTACTGATTCAGCTGATATTGGATCCAAGGGAGCTACATTGATTAGTAACAGCAATATCAGTGGCATTAGAAGTTCCAACAGAACAGCATCCAGTTCCGAACCACTAGAGCAGAGTAAACTTGGTTCTGTTCCTCATGGTAAGGATCTCTAGCATACACTGTTTAACTAAGCCTTGCAACTCATTGCTTGAGGCAAAACGTTATATATGGTCTCCATATATTTCGCCTATTCTGTCATAAGGTTTCTCCATTCAAGATATATGTTATATAGCTTTGCTTTTTCCTTCTTAGTTGTCCACTTGTCCTACCTCTTTATTTGGTACCACGTATTCTTTTACGTTGGTATCTACAACTAATAGTGTCATGGTTATTTCGTTGCTTATGCATGACTCTTTTCTTCGTCTTTGATGTATTGCAAGTTCTTCCGTCCACTTGCCAAATCCTAGTTCTTAAGGAAAATCACAACTTTGATTCACTGCTTAGTGTGATTCCAATTTTGGCCTTGGCTTATCCAGATTTGCATATTAAACTTTTTATCATGCAAATGTCAAACTTATGGTGCAATAATAGAAGGGCTTGTTTTAAAGAAAAGAGAAGGTTCCCTGAAGATTGCTTGCGCAAAGCTTGCTAAGGGTGGCAAACTCAACTAGGGTAAAATAGTATTTTGTTTTCTTTTATCAGTCTTTCGTTGATATTGAGAAACATGATGTGGAATTTCTAATTTAAAAATATCCTTAAAATTTATAACTTGTCTAAGTTGATAGCTGTCTTACTTGTTTTGATTTTAAGTGTTTTGTCTGTGTCGAATGAAAGTGTGTTCTGGTTGTCCGATTACAGGCATACCAGACTTTGCAGAAGTCTATAGCTTTATTGGGAGTGTCTTTGACCCAGACACTAGAGGTCATGTACAGAAGCTGAAGGAGATGGACCCTATAAATTTTGAAACTGTAAGTTTTGGATCTATATAAATTAAGCATTTAACATTTGCTTCACACATCTACGTAATTGACTCAATTTATGTAAGATTTACTGCAACTAGAATCCATTTTTGTGCGAGGCATTTCTGCTAATGGCCATGAATAGTTTGGTTTAAGAATAGACTGTGTTTTATAGAAATTTAAATTGGTGGATTCGCAAATCATATTCATCTGTTTCCTCTGGAGTTGCAGGTTTTGTTGTTGATGCGAAATCTTACAATGAACTTATCAAACCCGGACTTTGAGCCCATTGTGAGTGTGCTCCTTTCACAATACGCTGAATAGATGTTTTTGTCTATGTAGCCTACTTTTTTATTATGCTTGTTTTCTGTTCCCTTTAAAGGCAAGCTTTTACATGAAGATGAGAATTTTTATTCATCTTCAGATATTAAGCGCATTCCATGGAAGGGGGATATATAGGGGATTATATAAGTCGTTTTCAAAAGAACAGGTTTAACCTGTTCAGCATTCAATTGATTTGTGATGTAATAGGCCGGGCAAGAATAGAGGATATCTCAACCTGTGTTCTCCGTTGGTCTTGCTTTGGTGTTTCCAGATTACTTATCTAATAATGAGGCTATCATCCTATTGTGTCATATGAAATCCTGGTTTGAAATTCCAAAACCTGAATATATAATTCACTGTTACATTACATTACTTTTTGCAGCTTTCTGCCAGTATGTTAGAAAAGGCGCTTGAAATCCATTGGGTCCTTGACTCTTGAGTCCCTATATGCATTCACATCCTCAGTAACTTATGCAAAAGAATTGGTCTTATAAGGAAATTGTTGTCGTTACCTCTCAACTTGTGTCCGATACTAAATATTTGCATCGGTACCAGCTACCTTGTCTGTGAAAGAACTTTCGCCCGCCTTGTCCATAAGATTTCAACATGGAATACTAGCCCGCCTTTCTGTAAAGATTTAGAGGCGAAAGACCATTTTCTTCCCCCCTAAAAAAAAATTGATTTGGATTCTGAGATTGCTGTTCAATAGCTGTTATACCTGTTAAGTTACAAAAAAACTATCGGAGGCAGTTCAAATGGATGGAGAGCTGTTGATAAATGAAATGAAAAATATTGATTACAATAATCTAGATTGATCATGTCCTAAAACAATCCAATGCTATGACTCGAGGGGTCAGGACCAGCTTACTAGGATGTAGGTAGAGGTCTCAAGCCCTGGAAGTTGCACAACCTATGCATTCCCCATCGCCCACTCCTCCCCAAAGGATACTATACTGTAGTGTATGTGGACAACTTTGAGAATCTATTGCACCCATGCTACCAGAAAATCTCCTTCCGGTGATATTCCTCAATTGTTTTATATATTTAAACTCACGAGGGAATCAGAATGCTTTTGAGGATAGGTTTTGGGCACACTAAGCTTCATTATTCATATTCTCTGCCTTACAAGTCCTTCATTAACTAACTCCTCTTCTTGCCCTTTTTTGTGCAGAAAAATGTATTGTCGACGTACGATCTCAGTACAAAAGTTGTAGGTCTTCCTACAGATGGTGCTGCCATTAACCAGAACGATCTATCATGTCAGACAATATGACAGAAACTCTAGTTATTACAGTCAGTATCTTTTCCTAGGCATTTTTCAAACTTTTCTTGTTATTCCTTCGTTATACTAAGAGTGTTAATCCTCCTTTTCAGCGTATTTGTCTGCAAAACACTCCAATGGTGCATCTTCTAGCTCTAAGAGCT